>JAFBJT010093630.1:47469-63889 GCA_016785325.1 Chascanopsetta lugubris
CACTATATTTGTTCAGTGTGCCCGGAAAATAGAGGCAGCTTTCAAGCTTTTTTCTATAGATCTGTAATTTTCCATGTGATCATCTTTGAAAATCAATAAAATAAAAAAAATGAAAAAATCTTCTTTTCCACAGAGGAAGACGCTGCTCGCTCTGGAGAAGGAAGACGAGGAGGAGAGGAACAAAACCATAGAGAGCTTGAAGACGGCTCTGAGGACGCAACCAATGAGGTGGACAGACATTACATCTCCTCCCCCCCCCCCCCCCCCCCCCCCCCCCCCCCCCCCCCCCCCCCTCCTCCCCCACTGTCAATCATGTGCATGTAAATGAGACCTTTGAGAACCAAGCAGCCATAAAAGTCACTGCAGTGTGAAGTGAATGTACACTAAAAGAAACGGGGGTATTCATCAAATTTCCATTTTGGGGACCAGAGATTCTCTCACTGGACATAAAACGCAACTTATCACATTTAGTGCAGACGACTCAGGCTCAGTCCAGATAAGTCGCAGAACATCTAAATTCCCAGATCTGCTCATTGAAATTCTGTCAGTCAACCAGCATGCCTTCTTCTCCTTCCAGGTTCGTGACCCGCTTCATCGACCTGGACGGCCTGACGTGCATCCTGAACTTCCTGAAGAGCATGGACTACGAGACCACGGAGTCCCAGATCCACACGTCTCTGATCGGCTGCATCAAAGCCCTGATGAACAACTCGCAGGGCCGCGCCCACGTCCTCTCCCACTCGGAGAGCATCAACATCATCGCCCAGAGCCTGGCCACCGAGAACATCAAGACCAAGGTGGCGGTGCTGGAGATCATGGGCGCCGTGTGCCTGGTGCCCGGCGGCCACAAGAAGATCCTGGAGGCCATGCTGCACTACCAGCGCTTCGCCTGCGAGCGGACGCGCTTCCAGGTGGGTGGCCCGTGGCAGGAAGCCAAGCGCACGGGCGTGGCCTTAAATCTCGGGATCGATAAAGTTATTTAAAAAAGCGGCAGTGCGTCACAATAAATTCAACGCCTCTAATGACCTGTCGTCCCGCAGACATTGATAAACGATCTGGACCGGAGCACGGGGCGGTACAGAGACGAGGTCAACCTGAAAACGGCCATCATGTCCTTTATTAACGCTGTGCTGAGTCAAGGGGCCGGAGAGGTGAGTTACACACTCTCAGAGTTAATGTCTCACTCTGCGGTGGAAGGTCATCGTGGCCCTTGCGCAGCAGATCCCACAGCTCCTCTGACATTGTTTGCTGTTTTTGCTTTTTTCTCCCACAAACGCAGACGAGTTTGGAATTCCGTATCCATCTCCGATATGAGTTCCTCATGCTGGGCATCCAACCTGTGATCGATAAGCTGCGTTCACACGAGAACTCCACGTTAGACAGGTGAGCTGGAAAAACACGTGGCATCCTGCTTTTCAAGGGGCTGCATGCAGGGTGTTTGCGAACACACCTGTCAACCGTGGCCCCTCCTCCCCTTCCCAGCAACACCGGTCAGATGCACCATGTTCACTGCAGGCCTCGTCATTCTAACAACATTATAGTCAAAGTAGAAACCCAGATGCTTTGAGCAAGATAACCAGAAACAATCCACACACGTCAACACAAGAAACGACTGGCAGAGAGCGGCAACCCTGCCGGAAAACTCTATACTGTTATGGCAAATTCTGCACACTAAACCTTTAAATGCTACACTGGTTCTAATGGGAATCTGTTGTTCAGAATCAGAACAGATGAAATCAATCAACCTCATTCATTATGGTGTCATGGGCATTCCAGCTTTCCCATTTCCATTTGACACACATCACTGTGTTCCTCCTCTACATTTAAGAGAAATCTTTCCGAGTTCAACCACATGAGTGGCTCTAATGTCTGGTCCATCTTCTGCTCCGTCCACTTCCAGGCATTTAGACTACTTCGAGATGCTGCGCAACGAGGATGAGCTGGCTTTGTCAAAACGATTTGAGTCGGTAAGTGGTGCGGGGAAACCCAAACGTAATCCAGACCTCCAGATCTCTGCACTTAGAGTGTTTCCGTTTTACCTGCTCTGACGTGTGCTGGGTTTGTCTCCCCCTACAGGTACATATAGACACCAAGAGTGCCACCCAGGTTTTTGACCTCATCCGCAAGAAGATGAACCACACAGATGCATACCCGCACTTTATGTCCGTGCTGCATCACTGTCTCCTCATGCCACGTAAGTGACTCTTTAACGAGTCAGTGAATCGGATGCACTGTGTTGACTGTGGTTGGGCAGATATTGATGATTAGGATATTTTAACTAACTTGCAGTCGCTCAAATAATTAGATACAACTCCCTGTGGCAAACAGATATTGATAGATATTTTCTTCGAATGTGTATCCACTGTCAATAAGTCGGGCGTGACGCAGGTTGTTGTTACTCTCACTCTGATTTGTGAGGCGACGATGAATCTTCCGACGGCGACTTAGTGAAGCTGACTGATGCCAACACGAGGACGGGCTATAAAAAGAATAGAAAGTGCTTGTCAGCAGGAAATGCGGTGTTTAAAACGAGCCGTGGAGGCCGCGATGATGGTGACGATCCGTAGCCGAAACCTCTCGTGTGCGGGGGCAGGAGGGGGCGGAGCCTCTCCGCAGAGGGGCTGCGGGTGGGTTCGGCTGACACAAAGCGCGTCCACATGAAAGGAAAGCGTAGAGGCGACCTCATCGTCTGGAGTCAGCAAAGCAACATCTGGATAAAGCCGGAGTCGCTTTGTAAACAACTGTTGTGGTCAGATGAGGTCTGAACTCAGCTTTTTGGCCACAGTCACTAAAAGGTGTGCGTGCGTGCGTGTGTGTGTGTGTGTGTGTGTGTGTTTTCAGCTTTTGATGAAAACACTGTTAAATACATGAAGGGGAAAGTGTCCTGTGTTGGCTGCTGGTGGCACAGGAAACATTACACAGATAGAGGGAAGAACAGATTCCTCTCTGTATCAGAAAAGGTCTGGATGCAAAGATCAGAGACGGAAAAAGAGTCTGGCGTCAGCAGCGAAGGACAAAGATGCAAAGCAGATCCTCCGAATTCACCATGAACGACTTCAAGAGACACAAGCTGAAGCATTTATGGGAAGAAACCCCTCACAGACGTGTTGAATCTGAAATGTGCTGTGTGGGCAGGACGACGCGCAGATCCTTCAGAACTTGAAGTGAACTGCAGAAGGAGGAAAAGCATGAATGGAGAATGGAGACGCTGCCTACGTCTCCATTCTTTAGGTGAATTCAATCTAGTCACTGAATTAACATTTGCCGAAGGGCCCGTTCTAATAGTATGTGGCTGTGTTTGAAAAAAAAAACAAGCCCTCATAGTTTTTCCCAGGAGAACACAGAGGCTCCGAATCTGGTTAGTAAGCGCTTCTCAGCATGTGTGAACCTTGTGCCAAAAAGGTAAGTGTATTGACTTTGTTCAGATTAGCCAGGGACTCAAGTGGATAAGCACATTCCCCGCCAAATTGAATCCCAAGACTGGCATTAGGGTGGTATTTGTTTTTTGTCATTTAGCTCTCGGCAGAAATCGTATGAAGACGGGTTACATCATCCACATCACATCACACAGCTCAACTGCTGCAGCTTGTCATTGATGCTCAGCCCTTCACTCTGAGGGGCGATTTAATAACAAGTCATTTCAGCTCCTTTACTGAGTCATTCACAGCAGAGACACCACTTCAGCTGTGATGAGTTTATGCGCCGAGACCTGGTGATGGCTCTTTGACACGGAAAGAGATGTGAGTGATCGCGGGAACGATACGATACTTCTTACATTTGCAAATACCTCGAGGAAGAGGACGAGCACATGAAATCATTGTAAGAACTGCACACAGCCAGTGCAAGCTGTGGCCAAACCGTGGTACTGCACCCTCTGTGTGCGAGCTGCGTGGCTGTTGGAAGACACAGGAGGTGTGCCTGCTTTCTAGGACACTCGGGGTGGAAGTGCAAACGGGTGGTAGGACTTTGCATTCATGCGCCAGGGAGCAGATTTCATGAGACAGACTTGGGCTCCGCCTCTCACACTGAATCCATTTCTTTCAAAACATTAAAGGACAAATCACAGTATGCCACCATAGCATATTCACCTGTAGTGTGTCAGGTAATAAACAGACAAACATACAAACAAACAAGTAAAAATCTAATGAGCAAATCTTTGTGTGTGTGTGTGTGTGTGTGTGTGTGTGTGTGTGTGTGTGTGTGTGTGTGTGTGTGTTTTCGGGCCACGTCAACAGTAAACATGTTGTTCCTTGACACCACCTAATACACGTGTCATCTCTCTGTAACCTGCACTCATGGCGTCTCTCTGTAGCTCGTCGGAGGAGTATTTTTAGAAAATGCTTCGACACCCTCATTCCTTTGTGTCTCATCATAATCAAACAGCCGCTGTGTTGGTAGTTTTCTGAGATTCACTCGCTCCAGGAGGTTAATGAGAAACTTGTGCCTCTCTCTCTCTCTCTCTCTCTCTCTCTCTCTCTCTGTCTGTTTATGTCTCCTCCTCTCAACCAGACAAGAGGAGTGGGAACACGGTGCAGTACTGGCTGCTGTTGGACCGTATCGTCCAGCAGATGGTTCTGCAGAACGACAAAGGTCACGACCCCGATGTCACGCCACTGGAGAATTTTAACGTGAAGAATGTCGTGCGGATGTAAGAGCTCGGACACACTGACACGTGAAGCGGTGCACCAAGCATGACACATGTAGAAGAGCTTGTTTGCGAAAGATCGACAAGATGTGTACCACATGTGATGACTCAAAAATGATTTATTGGTTAAAGGTGCAGTGTGTAAAATTTGGCTATAAATATCTCCATTTCTATTTGTAGAAATGGAATACACAACAATGATACTGATGTTTTTATGTTGGTTTGAATAGATCTATTATTGTTAGTTAGAATAAGCCCTTTATGTTTACATCAGGGCCAGAGCCTCTGCTTTTACCTACCGGCCAAAATGGGCAAAGTCAACACCACTTTTGCGTTTTTATGTGATATAGTATATGATATATGATATAATTATTAAACACCACCATAGCAACTTTACCACTAGATGTTACTGAATCCTACACACTGTACCTTTAAGTTAAGTTTTGAATGACTACTGTCACTTCAGGCTGGTCAATGAGAACGAGGTCAAACAGTGGAAGGAGCAGGCAGAGAAGATGAGAAAAGGTTTGTACACATATATCATGATTAAACAGTAAGCGGATCAAATAAAAGGTCGAGCTCACTGGGGGCGATGTGTTGTTCACAGAGCACCACGAGCTGCAGCAGAGGTTCGAGAAGAAGGAGCGCGAATGTGACGCCAAGACCCAGGAGAAGGAAGACATGATGCAGACGCTCAACAAGATGAAAGAGAAGCTGGAGAAGGAGAGCAGCGAGCACAAGAACGTCAAACAGCAAGTGGCCGAGCTCACAGCGCGTCTGCATGAACTCAGCACCGTACGTCCGGCTTCACATTCACCTTATCGTGACATGACAATATAAAGCATGCAGGGGTCGCGCAGAGTAATCACCGAGGTCACATGTACAGCTGTGAGGAATCCTCCCATCATTAGAGGGGGCCCCTGTCATGATAACACACTGTATGTTCGAAGTCAGCATGAAACATAACATACTTTTTTCTCCCTCCCCCCCCCCCCCCCCCCCCTCTGGTTAAAAATCGTAAATTAGAAATTCGAAACCACTAGACAAATTCCTATCATTGCATTTTGGTGTTGCTTTAAAATGCTGGTCGCTCCAAATTGTACATTATTATAACACAGTTATCATTATGTTCTAATTTATTCATGTGTCGTATCATTCTGTCATAAAATATGTCAAAGAAACCCACCGTGCATAAATACCGCTTAGATTTGGTTTTTAAAAGCGAGTAGTCAATTTGAAGGTCTTTATGATTTGATTGATCGGATGTTTACAAACAAATGGTTTTATAGAAATATCCCTTGTATTTGTTTATTTTGATTTAATTAGGACTCATTTCTTGCACTGTAGCTCGAGCCATTTTTTGATTGTGATTATTCAGTTACAAATTTTTTCCCCGAGAATTTTTAGGAACCTTAAGAGAGTAAAGTTTGCATTGTTTTTATTTTATTGAAACACAAAAAAATTGGATATTCCTTTATATTTCAAGCCCAGTCATTGTATGACAACTTTGTCCAAGATTTAGATATTCATTTCATTTTAAAAATGCATAAATAGACCCAAACCAAAAATATTTCATTCTGATTTATGGACCTTTAAAAACTCTCTCTCTCTCTCTCTCTCTCTCTCTCTCTCTCTCTCTCTCTCTCTCTCTCTCTCTCTCTCTCCTGCAGAGACAGGCGACTCTTGTCCCCGGAGGCCCCCCCCTCGCTCCTGGCCCGCCCGGTGGCCCCCTGCCTCTCCCTCCACCCATGCCATCCTTCGGTGGTCAGGGCCCGCCTCCCCCACCTCCTCCTCCCGGTGGCATGATGCCTCCCCCACCTCCTCCACCCCCTCCACCAGGCGGACCCCCACCTCCTCCGGGCCGTCCACCCATGGGAGGCATTCCCCCGCCGCCTGGAGCGCCGCTGGGACCCTCCTTCAAAAAGAAGAACACCCCTCAGCCCGCCAACGCGCTCAAGTCCTTCAACTGGAGCAAGTTGGCCGAGGTGAGGATGATGGAGAAATGAAAGAGTGTTGATTCTTTTTCAGTGAAAATATAAGACATAAAAACATTTTTTTTATTTCTATTCAGAATAAACTGGAGGGAACTGTGTGGATGGATGTGGACGACAGCAAAGTTTTTAAAATCCTGGACCTGGAGGACCTCGAAAAGACTTTCTCAGCCTATCAGAGGCAGCAGGTACTGACGAGCAGGACCCTCACCGTGTGTCGCCGTTGTCAGAGAGGTGTTGATGCAGAAGAACACATCAGCTCCGTAAAAACAAGTCAGGCAGAAATAGACACACACAGATAGGTTTCAGGGTTCATTGCTCATTGCAAAACGTCCATGCTTGAATCACCGAGTGCTTGTTTTGTGCCGTGTGTTTGTGGTTTGGATCATTTTCGCCACACGTGATTGAAGATGCATGACTGAGCTGCCTTAGAATTGGCCGTTTGTTTCTTATGGCTTCAGTTTGCAGTTCATTTACTTCATGATCATTAGAAGTAGTGTTTGTAACGACATGTCAACCTCCTCAGTCTATGATATGAAAATGTGACCTCAAGCATGATAGGCTGTACATTTAGAAGCAACTGATTATCATGAATGAGACTCAGTGGAACACAACCCTCCGCCAAGACTCCATATTTGGTCAAAGTCCCCAAAAAGCCTCATTGCCAGCAAATGTCCGTTCATTCTGAGGAAATACCTTCAGATTTCACACGAAAATTGAGTTAGAATTAAGTATGAACTGATTAGATTTTGATGGTTGGAGTTAAAGGTTAGCCAGATTTATCATTTTTTGCCCTTGTTAACATAAAATCTCTGAAACGCCTCAAGAAATTCCTCTCAAGTTCGGCACATATGTTCACTAAGACTCACAAATGGAACTGTTTGATTACAAATAATGATTATATAATTATTTGCTGACATATTAACGCCATCTCTAGTCAGCCTCCAGGCAATGTCTGTACTTTTTGTGCAAAGTAATTGGACTCGTTGATGAAGTGAACTGATTTTACTGGTCAAAGGTCACACTGACGTTATAAGAGTCGACAGAAACTGGACTTAGAATACTTACAATAATACTGTCGTCTATGCATCTCAGAATGATTCTCTGGCAGAGTTGTGAAACTGCTCATGTATCCTCTCTCGTCACAGAGAGTCAATTCTCCCCGGTGTTTCATTCTTCCATCAAATGTCATTCAAATCTGATCAGTATTTGTACAATCCCTGACGAGGACACGTCTTGGCGGAGGTGTCAAATACACTGAGTCTGAACAGATTTGTTTCAGAGACAGAACTCACATGACAGACTCGTTTCCTCGGTGCACAGCATGTGAACTCGGCACGTTCCGGTCAGCGGACGAGTGGCTCATGTCTCACTGCTGCTCACTCGGTCACTCGTGGATCGTTATCAACGAATGAGCTTCGATATGAGCTTTCGATTTGTTTGCTGTTTGTGTTTATGGGCTGCAAATCACGTAACTGCTTGACTTATTCTAATGAGTGCTTACATCTTCCCTGCTTCTTGCCTGCGTTTTAGGACTTCTTTATGATCAATAACAGCAAACAGGTGAGTGCACTTACAGTACATTGAATACTGACCTTTGTCAATGTCCCAATCCTTCTCCCACGTCTGTATCATGTTTGAACGTCTCCTCTTAAACCTGTTTTTGAGTGTCTACCCCGTTTCAGTGGATTAATGGTGTGTGTGTGTGTGTGTCATTAAATATCCGTTAAATACCATCAAACAAATCTTTCGTTAAGAGTCGAGACTTCCCTCTGACCTCGTGTGATTTGCGTCCACAGAAAGAGGCGGAGGACGACACGCTGAGCTCCAAAAAAGTCAAGGAGCTGTCGGTCATCGACGGCCGACGAGCTCAGAACTGCAACATCCTCCTCTCCAGGTTCGTCCACAAACAAACATGATCACAGCGGAAAAGCGCCGACTGTACACGTGCTGTACGATTCTGTTGTTTTACCGCAGGCTGAAGCTTTCAAACGAGGAGATCAAGAGAGCCATCTTAACCATGGATGAACAGGAGGACCTTCCCAAAGACATGCTGGAGCAGGTACGACCTCGTCCTGCACAGATTAATAACTCTTCCTCTGCCGCAAAACACAAACATGTTTACCTGCAGCGGGTTCCTCTGTATCATTCTGAGAGGATTCGAGGAACATTCACTCCATTTGTGAAAGGTTTCATAGTTAAGGATAAATGTTACGGTCTGTCTCAAAGCTTTACATCTGAGGATCTCAGTATCACTGTGTCTTAACTCCACTCAATTCCACTGTGGAATTAAAACAACAGTATTTTTTTGTGTGCATTACTGTTGTCGTGGCAACATCTGCAACGGCCTTTGTCGCCAGAGGTTTGCAGATGGAATTGTCTCTCCCTTTCAACACCTTTGTTGGTATCCTCTGATAGTGCACGCTTCACTTCTTGCATGCCGGGATGTTAATCCCTTCCAGTGGGGCTGACGTCAAGTACAGGCCACTTGTTTGCAATATCTTTGCCCGTTGCCACGGCTACTTAGTTGAATTTAGCAGAGGATCTCCTGCTGCATTCACACCCGGAGTCAGCCGTGTTTTCCAGATAAGTCGAGAAAGGATCGGCCCAATGACTCGGGTGTGCGTATATAATGTTTGACCGTAACCAGGGTACCGCAGATTGTGTGAGCTGGTTTCCGGTGTGCATGTAAACGCACCGATGATGCAGGTTTACACTGAAGTATCAGAGTCACAGTAGCGTATGAGGGGAGATTCAGCTTCCTCTGTCAGTGCACTGCACTACTGTTGATTGTAAACCTGCTGAGTAAACACTCTGCTCCTCCTCCATCAGCTGCTGAAGTTCGTGCCGGAGAAGAGCGACGTGGATCTGCTGGAGGAGCACAAACATGAGCTGGACCGGATGGCTAAACCCGACCGATTCCTCTATGAGATGAGCAGGTACAGGATGTCAATCAAACTGTTGACATTTTTAGCGTCAGCGTTTATCTTCGATATCAGGCAGTTTCAGTTCCGCCAAGCAATCTGCTGACGAACAATAGCCTTTGTTCCCGCTTAGTCACCACAGATAAATACAGTGACACATGGTTTCCTACTTGGCTGGGAACAATGGCGAACTGTGTGAATCACTATTTAGAAAATTGAGTTTTGTAAACAAAGTCTCACTGAGCTCTTGTTCCTGAGAGCAGAAATATTCCAAACGGTTTATTCTTTTTAATAACGTGCAACGGTTTGACATTCTTCTATAAAGTTTGCCCCGAGTGGAGAGTGGCCTGGTGGACAGATGTCACTGTGGTATTTATTAGTGGTTTATAAGATGGAATCATGAACTCGGCCAAAAACAAAAACGTTGGCGCCACAACAGAAAAGTTTTTATGTGTCGTTTAGTAAACACGCAGGCGGCTCATCTCGAGCTCTGTGTTCCTGTCTGTGGCTTTTTGTCTAAATCTGTGGATTTCCCTGTTTATAATTTCTGATTTATGTCTATTCCTGTTCCCGTCTGATGCGTATTTTCCATCTCCCGTCCAGAATAAACCACTACCAGCAGCGGCTGCAGTCGCTGTACTTCAAGAAGAAGTTTGCAGAGAGGATAGCGGAGATCAAACCCAAAGTTGAAGGTGGGAAGAGTCACGGACAGTAAATCCTTTATACGTAAAATAGAAACATGGAGACACGAACTCTCTTTGCGTTGCAGCTCTGACGAAGGCGTCCAAGGAGATATTACACAGCCGAAACCTGAAGCAGCTGCTGGAGGTGGTCCTCGCTTTCGGGAACTACATGAACAAGGGTCAGAGAGGAAACGCTTACGGCTTCAAGGTGTCTTCTCTCAACAAGATCGCCGACACCAAATCCAGTATCGACAAGTAAGGGCCTTTTATTTTCGCTCGTAATCTTCACAGGCTGCAGCGGCAGGAGAAAACCGAAAGTATGAAAAGTATAAAAGTCACATCTGGGAGTGGGAATGTGATATTTGTGAAACGACATGTGGTTAATCATATTTGAAGCTACATCGTAAAAGCAATAAATTGAGTTTTCTGTGTTTTGCCAGGAACATCACTCTGCTGCACTACCTGATCACCATCCTGGAGAAGAAGTATCCCAAAGTCCTGATGTTCCAGGAGGATCTGCAGAGCATCTCGGAGGCGGCCAAAGTCAAGTAGGTGGAACCCTGGAGCCATAGATCCAACATGGTGGATATGTTTCTGCAAGAATCTTTGAAAAAGATCAACTCTGCATTTGTGCAACTACCCTTCATTCACCATCAGGGGCAGAAAGACAAAGTGTTGTTCCCTTGTTTTATCGGAGGAAAAGACCATTCAAAAACGTGCCTAACAGCTGCTTGGACTCCTAATGACGTCATCAAGGACGAGAGAGAGCAAGACGAGATAAACTAAGATCAGCTCAATTGATCTCGCAGAGGAGAACGCTCACTGTGGCAGCAGCTCAAGAGACAGAGACGAGGAATAAAGTGAAAGAAATAGAAAGTAAATGAAAGAAGAAACATTATATACACAAAAAGATGAAATCGCACACACGTGATCGCACATAAGATAAGTTGTAATACAGTAACACTAGCAGTATCAATAATAATGATGATAATGTTAATAATAGTGATAATAATAATAATAATAATTGGCTGATCTAGATTCAAGGAAAGCCTTATTGGATTACACTTAACACCCACACGTTGTTAAAGTGTATTTTAGTTATCAATCACTGTTGTAACATTTGGAAATGTGGCAGTCCACCTCGTGGCTCGTGCTCACGTGTTGTTCTCGTGCAGAAAACTGAGAGGGAACAATGACAGTCACCCACCTTCACTTCCTGAGAGCTTCTTATCGGCCCGGATCCCAAAACGTTATTAATACTGACTTTCAGCAAGTCTTCCGCTTTGATATCAGTCCAAGAAGGGAAACCCCTTATCTTTCCTTCCCCATTGTTGTCTTTCCTTTGTAGTATTTTTCTGCCTCTTAGCAACCGTCTAATGTTTACACCGGCATCAACATGTCCAGTTCGCATGGATGGTCGCGTTTCCTGCTGTTTGCTAACGGATACGAAGTCTCACTGATATGGGAATGAAATGTGTGGCAGGATTGAAATGATTCATGCTCTAGTTATCCCATCTAGTTTCCTGGAAGAGGGTGAAAATAGGAGCTGGAGCAGTGGACAGTACATGAAAGCACAGCATTTTCAATTCTCTCCGTTTCTGATAGAAACATCACAAATATCAACGAATGACCTCAAAAATAAGTCGAGTATGTCTTCGTTATAGCATATCAGTATGGATGTTGTGGAGTGGAATCTAGGGTCTGTAATCAGAAAGAGACAATAAAGATAGTTTTTGGCAGAAATGATGTTTATTGACACGTCTGACCACAGGAAGTTCGGGGTCATTAATCATCTGATTGAAGGGCTCACAAGACAAACAACCTGAGTCCAGCCCGAGGTGTCAGGAGAAGTCATGGTTTCACTCTGAGTCATGAGCCAAGATGGTGGGGAACCACAGTTTCTCTTGTTTCCTTCCCCTGTGTTCACGATGACTATGTTTCTGTGTGTGCGTGTGTGTGCGTGTGTGTGTGCGCAGCATGACCGAGATGGAAAAAGATATCAACAACCTGCGCAGCGGCTTGAAGAGTGTGGAGAGCGTAAGTCACACAGATTTATTGGACGAGACAGAGCTTGTATTTCTTGTATACTTTTTTTTAATTTCATCTTTATCGGTCAGGCGCGAGTGCGATGTCTAGTTTCCCTCAGCCCCTGCTGTTGTGTTCCCTCCCAGGAGCTGGAGTTCCAGAAGAAGCGGCCGCAGGAGCTGGGCGATAAGTTTGTGTCCGTGGTGAGTCAGTTCATCACGGTGGCCAGCTTCAGCTTCTCCGACGTGGAGGACTCGCTCGCCGAGGCCAAAGAGCTGGTAAGTGGCCGCGTCGGTTTGAACACGTCCGACTCTGCCGACGCAGAGGCCGGGCGCTCGAATCCCGTCAGCTGTTTCTGCGCGCTGGCTGACCCCGCCGCTCACCTCTCTAGGAAAGCTAACAGCGGGGGTGAAGTGTTCCTGCTTCCTGCCGCAGCGCCGCTTGCTCTTTATCGGTCACGCCGGTCGTAGGGGGAAAGCAGGAACAGACGCGGAGGGCTGGAGATTGTTTTACTCGGCCGTGCTCGACGTCGGGCTAGTAACGTTATTTGTACGGCAGCTTTCGAAGCAGTCGCTTCGCAAAGAGGGAAAATCAAACAAAACATCAAAGAGAAGGAGCAGATGAATACAGTGTTGTTTAAGTTCTACAACAGAAAATGAAATTTGATCAAGCTTTCTTTGTTTGGGATTGAGCCTTTTGTATTTACACAAGGAGGAAGTACTCGCTGAGAGGCGGCCATGTTGTTTTCACTGTAAACAAAATCTACAAACTAAACGCCTTTTCGAGTTTATTAGGGTTTCAGGAGATTTGTTCACCCGTAGGTTTCTGCAGAGAGTTATGAGGCTCGTAGTGGGCGGTCCACTCGTCGGCCATCTTGCCGATGCCTTAACTCCAACTTCCTGCTTCATCCTAAAAATGGAGAAAAAAGAGGTGGAGCACAAGTAGAGCAAGTAGATGTCACCGCATCCTCAGAATGTGGCACGTCGGCCCTGGTGTCACTCGGGAGGCCACGCCCCTTAATTATGCACAATTGAAAATCTCAAATACACAGTTGTCACGGAAACCAAACGACTGATTGAGACCAAAGTTTGTACCAGGCTTTAAACATGTTACATATTCATTCACCTCTGAAGTTGACCGTTTTAACATGGGAGTCTATGTGGGATCGACTCACTTCTGGAGCCAGCCTCAAGTGGCCACGCTGTGAACTGCAAGTCTTTCCACTTCTATATCAAACTAGTCCATCAGCCCCACAGGTTGCCGCTTGTTCTGGTCCAAACAGTCTCCCGCTGCGTTATTTCTATATAAAAACGTGAACTCTGGAAAATGTCCCGGTCCAATGTTCTGGACATTTAATGGACCTGGTCATGGCTGAAAATGTCCCTGAGAAAACCTTCAGCGAACACTTTCCTCACAGTGGGCGTTCTCCGTGAAACCAGCCTCCGTTTCGCAGGTGGCCACTTTAAAGGAAACTTGCCTTTTTACAAGCAGAAACCTGAGCGCGTTCACCTCTGAACGGACACCGCGACACCCGCAACTCAGATTTATGCGTCCGTCCACATTTATTGGTGCGAGGCAGGAAGAGTTTTTCTTCTTTTTTTTCCCGAATCTCGAGTCTTTCTTTCCCATTGTAGAGAGAATGAGTGAGTGTGTGTGAGTGTGTGTGCGTGCGTGTGCGTGTGTGTGCGTGTACACGCCGCATTGACCCCTGTGCTGGGCTGGTCACATGGCAACCATTAGTCTCTGTGAATCATTTACGGTGTCCCACGGTTAGATATGTGAGTGTGTTTACAGTGGTCCTCTGTGCTCGTGATTGGGCACCAGAGAGCTCTGCTGACCCTCACCGCCTTGCATCTGGTGACCTGTGTGTGTGTGTGTGTGTGTGTGTGTGTGTGTGTGTGTGTGTGTGTGTGTGCGTGTGTGTGTGTGTGTGTGTGTGTATAAGAAGCAAAGAAATAAGGGACAAACTAATTCTTGTTGTGAAAACTGAAACAGAAATTTCTTCCTATCACTGACAACTGCCCTGTATCTTCGCTCCACCTAGTGGTGACAGCGTGTCATGGCACTGCTGTGAACACGTGGCCCGTTTATTGGACATGTTCTCAGCATGACCTCACATCTGGATGTCCTCCTTTTTTAAATAACACCCAACAAAACCGTCGACTTAATTTGACTCTGGCTCCAGCTCCTGTCCGCCGCCTCTCATATCTGCAGTGACGCGGCCTTCAAAGCTCCGCTCGCTCTGATTTCAAAGGGCTCCGGCCCTTAATGAGTCCCCTTGTAAAACAGTCCACCATGTTTTAAAAGCCCGGTTCTGCTGTGTCCTGCTGTAAATCGGACTCCCTGTGACCCCCCCCCTCCCCCGCGTGGCCCTCTCTGCAGTTCCTGAAGGTGGTGAAGCACTTTGGCGAAGACGCCAACAAGATGCAGCCCGACGAGTTCTTCGGGATCTTCGACCAGTTCCTGCAGTCGTTCACTGAGGCTCAGCAGGAGAACGAGAACATGCGCAGGCGCAAGGAGGAGGAGGAGCGCAGGGCCAAGATGGAGGCTCAGGTTTGTGATCGGATGTTTGATTATGAGTCTTTACGAAGAATAAGCACAAACAATAGAAACGTCGTCTAAACATCGAATCTGCAGTTGGTTTCAAGTAAACGGTCCATCTCAGATGACATCATATTATGATAACATGGATTATAGTCCGAAAATAATCCAGTGTCTGTAGCGCTCACAATAACATGACCAATCATTTCATTCAGACTGGATTAGATGATTGGCACCTGTCACTCAAATATGGGACCATCCTCCCAACATGCTGGAGATGCTCAATCAGAGATGGCAGCCTGACGTTAGCGAGTTAGCAAGTCCAGAGATTATGTTATACCAAACCTTCCACACTGCACCTTTAATAGATATTCCAAAAGTGATGGAACTGTTCCTTTAGTGTGATTCTGAATGTGTTCACTGGGATGTTTTCCACTCTGTGATTCTTTTCTCTCCTCCTCCAGCTGAAGGAGCAGAGGGAGAGGGAGCGAAAGGCCCGCAAAGCCAAGGCGAACGGCGAGGACGATGGCGGTGAATTCGACGACCTGGTGTCGGCGCTGCGGTCGGGCGAGGTCTTCGACAAGGATCTGTCCAAGATGAAGCGCAACCGCAAACGCATCAACAGCCAGAACACGGACTCGAGCCGAGAGCGGCCGGTCACAAAGCTCAACTTCTGAGCCGAGGCTGACGCCATCATCACCATCATCATCATCACCCTCCTCCTCCTCCATTTTTAGTTTCTCTGTGGGTCCAAAGTGACACTCACATTCCTGCCCCGCCCCCTGCACCTGCCCCTGCCCCTGCCCATGCCCCGCCCCCTCCCCCTCCGCGACCTCGCATCATCGCAGCAGAGACACACACAGCACAACATCCTGTTCCCGCAAAGCAAAAGCCAAATGAAAGAAAACCTGACATTAAAAACCAAAATTAGATAAATTCCCCAGCGGATGATCTCGATTGGTTCGGCCTCCGAGGATCAGGAAGTGTCGTCTCACTCCAGGTGTGAGGCGTTCGCGGTCGTTTGGTTGGACTTTTGTTTCTTTTGTACGTCAGAATCTATGCACAGAGCGACACGTGCAGCTTCTCCTCCAACGCCTCGGCGCCGGATCCAAACAGGAAGGAGACAAACAGAGAACATGAGGGGCCATTTTGTACAGACTTGTTTGATAGATGTGAGAGGGGCTGCTTCTTTCTTTCTTTCTTTCTTTCTTTTTCTTTCTTTCTTTCTTTCTTTCCTCCGTGGCTGTTGTTCTTTCGTAGAGACCGAGTCCGAACTTCCAGGTGACGCCGCCGCTCTCCTGACTGAGACGCCACATCTTCAACAGGAAGTGACGCAGAAACGAGTGAAGCGTTGTTTTTTTTTGTATTTGTTTTTATTATCGACGCGCAGCATTTCTATATCTGTCTGTTCTATTTGATCCACTTCCTGTTTTAAGAGCTGGCCTTAATTCTGTTGACTGTAATTGTTGAGTGGGCAAATTCTCAACATGTGTGGACACTTACTGTCATGTATCTATATATATATATATATATACATATATATATATATATATATATACACACACACCGAGTTGTACTGGTGTTGAAGGAGGAGCCGACTTGGGAGTCACG
>JAFBJT010093630.1:65563-99248 GCA_016785325.1 Chascanopsetta lugubris
CGGAGAACTGATCAAACTCAGGATTGTCTGAAGCTAATTAGAATCACATCAGTTACTTACGACCCTTCGTTGGGGTGAGAAGGTTTAATTTGGTTCTGTGCTCAAATAAAAGTGACATCGAGAGTAAAAACAGAAAGACAATCACTAGTGTGGTGGTGAAAATGTCAGCAGCACCGAGTCGGTCCTGAGATTTAAGTGTAGTTTGCCGTTACGCCCAGAGAGAAAAGTAGCAGCTGGTGTAGGGACAATATTATCAATGCAAGTAGACGGTTAAATCAACTGTAATATAAAATAGTCTGGTTGATGATTCCGATGTAGGTGTCTTTGCTCTGATGTGACATTTGAATATTGTTGAGTGGAATTACAGAAAAGGCTGAACTATCAGAATGGAGGTCGGGAAAAAGAGATTCGAACTAAGTTTCAAAAGACAGAAGTGAACGACTTGATTGGCATTAACTGAAAACACAAACATGATCAAGCGCAGTCATCTCTCTGCCCGTTTAAATTACAACTCTACTTTCGATCAACCATTAATAAACAGAATAAAAACACCCGTTGTTAGATTCAAGGGTCATATCGTTCCTACAAACGCTTTTTTTCAGCATATTTGGCAGTTCTTTTTTTTGGAAGAGTAAATACTGACCACTTCTTCTTGAATCCCCACGTGCAGATCTGTTTTGGATAGGGAATAGTCGACATTACCACCCAAAAGCTTCATTTGATCATCTTTAACTTAAGAGAATGTAAGCACTCCTGAAACAAACACATCTTTTTGTTCATGAAATGAAATCAATGTCAAATTTCTGTCGATCTTTGCTCGTTGGCTCTGTGAAGAGTAACACTCACGGTTGTCATTTTCGAGGGAGGACTCCAAATCAACTTGAGGGAGTTTTCAGCAGATTTTTACACCTTTTGCCGGATCTTAGGGATTCACTCAAATAAAACATGTAAATCTACATTTTCCTCTTTGGTGGTTTAGACAAAGGTAAAGTAAAACACTGGGCACGACTTACTGCGTTAGTGTTTCTTTGATCGAATCGGCATTAGGAAAAACTCGACGTCTCAAATTCCGTTTCTTATCTCATCAGTGTTTTTTCCTGTTTTCACACAGATTTGTAAAAACCAGCGTCGGGGAGAAGCAGCGACTGAAGAAAGTGTGACAACTGCATAAGTTCTGAGAGGAGGTTAGTGTTTTATTCTTCAGTCCATGTCTGATACAGAGCTGAAACTGAGACAGGAGAGGAATCAGGACAATGGCAGGTTGAGGAGTGTGTGCGTGTGTGTGTGTGTGTGTGTGTGTGTGTGGAGTGCTTGCTTTTCTTTTTGACTGTGCGCAGATGGAGAAGTGTGTGTGCGAGAGTTCAGAGTTCCGTGCCGACTGCTTCAGATAGAGGGAGTTTTGTAGGAAGCAGGAGGGCGGTGGTGGGGTTGAGGGGTGGGGGGAGATGGAGAGCCACGCCCCCTTTCTTCTCTGCTCTTAGTTTTTCGTTGCTGCTCCAGCTCTGTGCCTCAGGTCAGCGGCGCCAGACGCTACGCCAGCGAGCGCTGACGAGGTTTGATGCGAGGATAAAGCTGCAGGAGATGAAACAGTGACATGTTACAGTGATGTGTGTTTGACATGGTTGTTTGTTTGTTTTTTTTAAAGGTACACCGTGTAAGATTTGGTGGCATCTACTGGTGAGTAACATATTGTATCCATCACCTCACCTTAGCCATGTGAGCATGCAGGAGAACTTAGGTAGCGCTCTGTTATCATTAAAGCTCGAAACATATTTTGTATGTCCACTTTTGGCTGTTGGAACAACAAGGCGGCCCCCCAAGGGTGGACCCGCTCCTGGTGCAGATATACATTCATGGGCTCATTTTAGAATTATGTAAAAAGCTAGTCATGCATTTAATGCCTATATAATTGTTTTGTAATTCTATTTCTATAGATAGAAGTGCCAAGAATTGCCTGACATTTTACACACTGCACCTTTAATCAGTATTATGTATTGATTGTTTCCTGTGGTCTAAGAAGAGCCATCAGCTAGATGAACTAATACCTTTAAATTAACTGATAGGATAAAGCGATCATTTCCCAGCTTTGTAAAAAGTTACCAAGTTATTTAAGAATATATCATTGTCTTCAAACCTTCTCATTGATTGTTGATTCAACAGTAACTTGAAGCTTTTGGCAAATTAAATTCAAGGCCACAAAGAATATCATTTAAGACCAATTTAAACAAAGAAAAAATAGCATTATAGATTTTCATATTTTAATTTGAAACATTAAATGTTCTGATTAATTAATTTGAGGAATGTTGATAATAATCAAACTAAGTAATGAATTAAACTAAACAATCCAGAGCCTTTCAAGACAGTAAGACTCTGCAGTAACCCTGTTAAAGGTTATAGTGTACACGATTGGGAAAAAAAAAAATGTATAGACTCGTTCAAAAGTAATGCCTCAGTGATGCTGCTTTTATTTTCATGTCTTGCTTTGTAAACAAATCGTTATTTACCCCGAGCAGGTTGCGGGGCACGTAGCCTTCGCTGTCCTCCAGTCGCGCCCACCACCACTCGGTCTCATTCTCGTCTTGTCTTCGCAGGATGGTGATGGCATCTCCTTCGCCGAACGCCAACTCGTCCTGGTTCTGAGCCTCGTGGTCCCACAGAGCGTAAACTGTCCCCTTGTTCATGACGCCCAACTTCTCCTGAACACCTGCACCAGGGAGGAAGCACAGCAGTCAACGATAAGTATTACTATTATTAGTTTAAAGTTCTTCACTGTGTGAGTCAATTAATCTGAGATTATGAATGAGGACTGACACATTTCTGTCTCTTTCTATCGACAGGGTTGGAGGCGTCAACCACTTGATGGCGAAGAAGGTGCTTCAAGCTGGATTCGAACCAGTGACCTTCAGATCTAAAAAGCAGCGGCTGTAACCACTGAGCTACTGACACCACCACTTCTTTTAAGGTTTCCATCATAATCACATTTGTGACCTCAACCAGTTGGATGATTGTCTTCCTCACCATATAAGAACTGGGAGCACTGGATGAAGCCCTCCTCCATTTCTTCACACTTGTCGGCAGCAGTCTCCACATCGCTGATGGTGCTGGCAAAGATGGCGGCGCCCGACTCCACCAACAGCTTGCAGAGGTGAACGCTGTTGCAGGAGGCGGCACAGTGGAGCGGGGTCCTGTCGACACAAACGATGCAAACGTTGACACAAACGATGCAAACGTTGATTGTACTCGAGTACAATCAACGTTTGCATCGTCATCATCAACTCTCTGAGACTCACCATCCGTCGCTGTCTGCGGCATTGACGTTCACGCCGAAGTCCAGCAAGAACTTGACGATGTGGTGATGACCGGCGCACACGGCGTTGTGCAGGGGAGTGATGCCCTCATCGTTGGGAGTGCTTGGATTCTCCACCTGGTAGAAGGGGGACAAAAAAAAAAGATTGTTAGACAACTGTCTAACAAACTACACAAAGTGAATGTATGATTTACCTCTGTAACTAAATACTAAAGTTAAACTAACACATCCTGAGTAGAACGTTGATTTCATTCGTGAGTAGGACGTAGGTCAAATCGAGTCAGCTTTAGAATTTTTGTTGTTGCATTGTGCAAGTTATTTTTTATAAACAATACATTTTGCAACTCTATATTTTAGGCAGACAAGTGTTGGATTGGGACTTGGAATCGGTAGATGCACCGTGAAAAAAATATTGAGATTTCGGGCCGAAATTGCTGGGTGGGGACATAACTAAGTATATTGAGCTCTAACCTGTTAGAGCAGGTTAAAGAAGGTTGGCTACAATTCAAACACCAAGCAACTAAGTTGGCATCGGGACAAAAACACGCAAACTAAATGTCAAAAATGACAGCACTGACAATTGTGCCACTGACTTCCGTATCTTACGACAATCAAAACATTCACATATACAGAGAGGACCAGTCCTACCTCGTAGATGATCCTCTGCACCAGGTCGAACTCTCCCTCTAAAGAGGCATCGAGCAGCAGAGCCAGAGGGTTGAACTTGACTCTGAAGCCGTGACCTGTGCGATCAGAGTCTGGCTTCTTGAGGTTTGTGCGTTTTTCCTGTCACAGTGGAAACAGAAAGGTTACTCCTCTAGGAACTGACGAATAACGACAGGCAGGTCGTAGAGTCTTCGTGTGTCTCTTACCAGAGGATGTGAGGCCGCAGAGCCGCTCTCCTCCGGAGTGCTGACCTCCAGCACCGGGCTCGGCAGCGACACCTCCAAGGTTCCCACATTGTTGTTGTTGTCGTCCTCCTCTCCCTCTGCTTCGGCCTCGTCGTCCAGCTCTTCCGGCGGCAAGGGTGGCGGCTCGTTGTCATTGGCGTCAGTGGGTGGAGCCTCGGAGCCCAGCTCCTCTGCCCCAGGCGGCGGCAGTAGCTGAATCCCCGATGGGAGGTTTCCATTGTCCGTATCGGCCCCAGAGTCACCGCCCAGGTATCCAGGGGGGGTGGCTGGCTGATAAAACGGCGTTCCGTTACCCGCGCCGTTGCCTCCCCCTGACCCACTTCCTCCGTTCCCCTCGATGCCTCCGGCGAGAGTGTTGAACCGCTGGTAGAGCAGCTTCTGGATATTAGGTCCGCTGGGGCCCTCGGGTTCCGTGATAGAGCTGCGCTTCTTCAGGGGTCTCGGCGCGTTGGCCAGCCGCTTACGGAGAACCTCCAGATCTGCGTCGCTTTGGTAGCGCAGCGGTGAATGCACCATGGGCGTTAGCTTTGTGGGGCTGAGTGGTCGCGGGATGTTCTCCACGCTGGGAGGAGGAGCCGAGGGCTCCAGGTGCTGATCGTCGAATTCTCCATCCAAAGTGTCTTCGCCACCGAGCGGGCCCTGCAGCAAGGGGAAGGCCCCTCCTGCCTGGACAAAAGGCAGCGGCGAGGGGGGGGTGGAGCTGGAGGGAAGAACAGGCTTTCCGTAGACTAGAGGCAAAGAGAGAGGAAGAGAAATGAAAACTAATCATTGATCTCACAACGTAGCAATTATTTTAAACGGCCTCGCATACTGAAGTTTCTAAAAGAGACAAGGCACTCACCTGCTTTGAGAGCCGGCTTCAGTGGCTGGCTCTTTGGCGCCGCCTGCTGGAGGTACATGTGATAGATGGAGCTGGAGTTCACGGTGGGTGGACCTTTACGAGGCGACTGAGGCCGCGATCCTCTGTCGGGGATGAAGGGACGCACCGCCACCGCTGGCGGAGGGTCCAGCCGCTCGCTCAGCCCGGGTGGGAACAGTGGCATGTTGGTCTGCAGGGTGGGGCTCGGCGGCACTGAGATCCGTTGCTGAATCTGCTGGGAGGAGGAGCCGGTGGAGGAGGGAGTGCGAGGCCAAGCGGGGGCCGGAGGGTTCGGGAGCGGTCGAGGAGGAGGCGGGGCGTCCTTTCGGCGCTCCAAGGAGCTCGCAGAATTCGCTGAGATGAGATGGGAGCCATACGGGGGTGGCTGTGGTTTGGATATGGCAGGTGAAGAGACGGCCATTTTGGACTCTAGCACCTGCGGAGAAACAACAAAGATCTGGAAACACTCACTCACAAAATACTGACCCAAAAATAATACCCCAAACTCTTTGTTCTTCCGGATGTACAGATGTAGATGTCGTGTTCTCGATTTGTTTTTACTGAAATTCCCTCTACAATTGCAGATAAACATCCGTGCAGACATCACTTGGAATAATAAAAAGGAAGCAGTAAACATGACCAACCTTTTCTGCACTCGGAGCAACAGGCGAGCCTGAGGGCGGGCTTTTTCCCTGGGTGTCGGAGCCTGACTCTCGCCGCTCTGGAGGCTTCAGAGTGGTGTTTGTCTTTCCAAGAGTCGGCCAGCCAGCGTCATTAGCTACGACACACACACAGGACACAATGAGAGTCACAGAAGAGAAAGAGATGGCTGGAGCCCGTGACTGAGGGGATGTGAGAAGCATGAGCCTCTTTCACTAATCAAAGCATGTCCACCACAGCTAGGTCTTAATGGTATTTTACTTTCAACAAGCGGATAGTTTGAATGATTTCTACATTCAAAAACACAAAGCAGTGTAATTCCTAAAAATCAATAGCAAGTTTGAACCATTTAGACCTAGGATTGGGATCA
Source organism: Chascanopsetta lugubris (assembly GCA_016785325.1). Classification (NCBI taxonomy): domain Eukaryota; kingdom Metazoa; phylum Chordata; class Actinopteri; order Pleuronectiformes; family Bothidae; genus Chascanopsetta; species Chascanopsetta lugubris. The sequence goes on from JAFBJT010093630.1 coordinate 71,671, forward strand.
AAAGGAGGATTCAGGATTTTGAGAAGCCCGTCCTATTAACCAGGCGTGTGAGACGATCCAACTCTCTGTACTTCTGTAATGCCACAAAGCTTAAAACCGATTTCCTTACTACCTATTTTTGTCAATGTCACTTATTTATCTTTATCATCCTCTATTGACGTTTCTCAAATCATTTGACTTTGAATTTCAACATGTGTTATTGATCAATAGGACAAAAATCCTGAGCTTCACAGCAGTGATGACGATGGCATACGTGTGAACACATGATGGTCATATTTTGCAGACAGTAACAAAAGTGTGAATTATTAGGAGATTTGGGGATGCAAGGTTCAAATGTCTACATGATAAAACTGCAGAATAAATAATGTCAGTGGAGACGGAGTGAAAGGAAAGCAGATGGGAAAAGGAAGACAGTGAAACAACAGTGATAAAAAAAATCTGCCAGGTTCTTGGTTTTTCTCCAAGAGACCCAATATCTTCAAAGGCCATGTGTAACATGAAACATAGTCTTTTATATAAACCTGATCATGGCACAAAATTTCAACAACTGTTCTCCACTTTTGGTTTCATCGATCTGCTGCTTCACAGATTCTAATGTCATTTTTTTACATGTCCAAGATAAAATATCGAGGACATGTAAAGTTAAAAAAAAAACCCAAAACAATAAATTGCTTCTCTCCTTGTGGATTTTTTAGTCTGGATGTGACATGGAGGCTGAGGTTAGACGGGCGCAGGATGTCATGAGATTAGAACAAAGCCAGAATATTCAGGACCGCTGTGTAAACTGAACCTTCTCAGGAGTCTACGAACACACACACAGGATCTGCAGTGTGCTTCATCACTACATTAACGAATAATTACACCGCTGCAGAGCAGGGATGCCACGTTAGAGTTACCTGAGTTTACTGATGATAATATGTTTTTGTTTTTCAATCTCCAATCTCCAATTTGTGAAACACTGATCAATACTACAGATTCTTACGACAAGATACAAGTAGGGTTGATGGCCGGCGAAGATGAGGTTTGGATGTAAAAGGACAGAAAGTGCAAGTCAGCAATTCAAATTTCTTATATCCCTATTGGTTCCAAATGACAGCGTCATTAAAGACATATCAGCATCAGCCCTAATATGAACAATTTTGGTAACCTCCTCAAAGGATTCCAAAAACATTTTCGACGTGGCATTCCACCTGCAGGTGGCAGCAGAGTGTTTACAGATACCTCACTAGTCTGACATCATGAGAGAATCGAGAATTTACAGCGGACATTACTGGGATCAAATCGTCATCTTTGACCAGGTCAGATAAAACCATACCATAACTTTTTAAAACAGGCATGATTTGGGGGATATCAAAATATATATTATATATCAAAACCAGAGTAACTACTAGGGATATGAAGTTGTGACTGAGCAAGAACCAAGTCTTAATACTGCCAGCCAAGTCAAGAAAAAGGCTTTTCGTGCATAAATCAGTTGATGCGACCGACTGACCAGCAAACGCTCTAAACTCCAGTGCATGCTGAGGATCCTGTGCTACGACAGAGAGAGAAGGTTCAGATAGCGCCACCCCTCTGCCTGTGTGGCACAGTGCACTCACGGGACGAGCCGTCAGAGCCAGGGCCGGGGTGCGACTCTGGATGGGACGGGGAAACGGGGTCCACCACGATGTCTAAATCAGACACCTTCCATGAGCTGGGAGGCTTTCGCACACCATCTGCCCCGGAGGAGTTCGCCCCACACCACCACCACCACCCCGAACCCAAACCCACAGTGACATCACAGAGACGAGGACAGCACGGGGACACATGAGAGGACAGAGGGAGGGAGGGAGTCACGGTTTACACAGGAGACAGGAAAGAGAGTGAGGTTAGGCAGGGAGGAGAAATAATAAGAAATCACAGAGAAGTCAGGTCGGAGGAGTGGACCGAGAAAAACGGCCGGAGCCGACAAGGAAGATCGGTCACAAGGTTTTCATGCAAGACGTGATCAATGTGTTTTGGTGTAAGACGTCAGTGGACAACGTGAACTCTTAACTCTGTGACCGCAAGTATCTCTTCATCTGCCGTTTGCTACATTTAACTGAACTTTGCTGCTTCTCATCCTTATAAAATTCCTTCTAATGAGAATCTAACCTAAAGATCATTTCAAAACTGTTTAATCAGCATCTTGGCAAAGTATAAAGCGTACTCAGGCTACTAGACTCGATCGAGTTTAGCTTAACTCGATCAAGTCCTAATGCTTTGCGTACACGTTGTGCTAAGCCAAGATAACATGACCTGGATGACCGAGAGACAATTTTCGCAGTAAACAAGCACTGGAAATGTTCTGTGGGATTGAACCGACCTGTCTTGGTGCGGCTGTGGTTGGCTTGATTATTGACGCCCAGTGTCTGAGGCTTCAGTGGATCCGGTGGCATGGTGTAGCCGCCTTCCTGTCGGCCCGGTACAGGAACTTGGATGTACGGCCCAACGGCAGCGACGCGGCCCAGAGTCCCCGGAGCAGGCTGAGGAGAGGGGGGTCCGTTGGCTTTGTTCAGCTGTGAGAGAGTCGGAGAGAGAGAAAGAGGACCTTCACAGACTCGAAATGTACAGGGGGGAGGTGACTTTTTCATTGGATCAGGAGAAACTGGTCTGAGGTGAAATCTGAAGGAGACAGGAACTGGGAGGAATCGTAGAAGGAGATGTGTCAAGTGCTCCTAGTCTTACAGGGAGGTTCTCTTTTTGACGTGCCTCAGCTTTTTTCTTGTAGAGGCGTTCCCGCAGCTCGCTGATGCGCTTGTCCATGAGCGTCACCTCCATGTTGCGCTTGTTCAGGAGCTCCTTTTGCTGCTGCAGCTTGCTGTTCTGCTCCTGGTTCAGCTTGTTCCGAATCTGAGGACGACGGACGAGACCGCAAACGCATCAACGATGAGATCATCAGAACCGCAGGGATGCAGCCACGCACAGTAAACGTTGACTGACTGGAGTGTGCGCTCACCTGAAGCTCCTGGTAGAGTTTGCGGAGCTCGAGGGCTGCAGCGCCGGTGACTTGTCCACCCAAGGTGCTCTGCACGCCGTTGAGCTTCCCTCTCCTCAGGTCCTCCAGCTGCAGGCTGAGCTGCTCCACCCTGAGCACAGCTGTCTGCAACTCTGCCTGCTTCTCCTGGAACAGGCTGCTGACTTGCTCAATCTCAACAGCTGGATTGGAGGAACAATATAATTGATGATAAATGCTTTTGAATGAAATCATCAAGTTAGCCAGAGGGCAATAGTTTTGACAACAACCCTGAAAATAACTGTCTCTGAATGATAAAGGGGGTTATATTTTTGCTTTTCCATGTGTTCCTGTCATTTAATGGGCTGTATATTTGCTTTCGTGTATGCAGGAAGTGTAAGAGGAGGCGCTCTTTGCCACTTAAAACCACGATTTGTGGAAACTTAATCAATCGGTGATTGTCAACATGTGCTGGTAACGGCATCCCGAAAATGAATCCGACGTGCAATAACTGTTCCTGTCTACTTTGTCCCTCATCCAATCAAATTTGTAAACTCTGTGAAGTATGATTCGTTCTTTTATGAATAAGACATTAAACGTGAGTCACCACATGAATAACTTAAAGTGGCAATTTGGGCTCTCCCTGTGTTCATCAATGAGGATGGATATTTTAACGCTGCGATCACATCAATACTTGTCACTACATGTACGTACACAAGTTGCCGTTGATGACCTTGCTGTAGTCCACCTGGCCTCTCATCGCTCGGATCTTTTTGAGCTTGGACTCCTGACTTTCCACACGTTCCTTTAGCCTCTGCAGCTTCTCGCTCTCCGACACCGTCTGCTGCTGACGCCGCTCCTGCTGCTTCAGGAAACGCAGGCGTTGTTCCTTTAGGGAGGAGGAAAGAGAGGTGTAAATTAAAGGACCTGTAAGAATGGAATATAACGAGAGTGTCGGGTCAAAAAACAAAAAAATAGTAACAATAACCGATAGCGCCAACCAGAGGCTTACCAGACATCAGACGTTTCAGACTAAATCCTTCTTCTGTATCCACTAAGTGAAATGCTGTGCTCTGTCAGGACCGTCTGAGGGCTGGAGACGGGGTCAGATGACTTCATCACTATACCCAACTGAGAATTGCTCCAGTTGAGGTTCTAAAATAGGAACTGACAGGCCCAGGTTTCCAAATGACTGCAGGGGCTTGGAGTGGGCCTACTTTTCTCTCACCATTACAAAGCCCATAAATTGTCTTTCAATCATCGGGTCCACAGTGGGCTTCCACATGCATGACTAACCACCAGCTAACCACGAGCACGGTGGTCAGAATGTGTTAGCGCACTGGGACACCACAGAGGTTGACGGGAAGGGGGGGGGGCTGGTTGTGTGGAGGTGTGCGGGCAAACTCCAGGAGGAAATCCACCTTTTTTGATTAATAGCATCCTCGGTGTAATTACCATGCTTCTGTTAACACAGATTCCTCTGCGCGTGTTCCTCTAATGCCGAAATATAAATTTAGACCGAGTGGACAATCCCAGCGCTGTGACTCATGTGGAGTCCCGTCGCATTTGTTGCGTAACCGTTTGCCCTGGATTTCAGGTCATGGTGGGACACTTTGTTCTCGAGTGGTGCGGCATTCGTCCATTTTTCTGGAAAGGCAGAGTCCTGACATCACCTGGCCGACAACAGCCTTGTGCTAACGACCATCGCCTTTTCCAATCACCCCGGTGCAATTTGTGTGACAGCCACAGGGTCTCTGCTGGAGTTAGAGTGTGATGTACCGTTGTGTCGTGCGAGCGTGTCCTGTTTTGTTACAGGTTCCTGGTTGGGTGAAGCCAAAAGCCATTGGGGAGGTGGAGGCAGCTGGCCACTGCCTCACAGAGAGATCATAGAGGACCTGCTCATCCTGGCATTCAGATGGGCTCCATCCCCTCTCTCACACCACCTGAGTCTGATTTGAGTCTTATGCTCTGAATGTATTTTAAAAAAAATTTATTCTGTGGCTTCATTGTATTTCCTCTGCTCCCAGAATCTTTCTACAACATGATATTCTATGAATGATCGGACTGCAACATCTAGTCTCTAATGCAATTTAGTTTGGCTCTCTCATTGCATCACTTGATCTTCAAATGGTTTCCAGCACCAATGAGATCGATTCAGTCGTCTGCGATTGACAAATTACTACAACGTGCCATTTTCCAAGTGTTGAATGAACGACCTTGGACATATTCAGAGTGATGAGTCATGGTGAACACAAAAGAATGAATGATGTTACCTTCGCCACAAGCATCTGCTGCTGTGCCTCGATTTGCTGCTGCTGCCGTGTGGCCATCTCCTGCAGCTCTGACAGTGTGAGCTCTACACGCTGATTCCCCACCTACACACACACACACACACACACACACACACACACACACACACACACACACACACACACACACACACACACACACACACACACACACACACACGTGGGAAAAGGTCAAGACAGATCAAGGAATTAAAATCTGAGCAGTGCCCAGATTTTCTAATCTGACTGATGCAGACAGTGACAGATGCCCAACTGTGTCATTTGTGCTTTCCCAAATATGAATGCAGTAATGGCCTTGACATTGAATTTTGTTTGCAACCTCTCCCTGCACGCCTTTCAAATCTCCTGAAAATGGTTGTTTCGGTCCAAACAATGTCAGAATGAATGACCATGAATACAGACTCAATCACTCTCATATGTTTGCCTTTAGCAACTGAGCAGACAATGCTGTAAATGTCATAGTGGGTGTTGCCAGTGGCACTGAGAAATGTAGAACAGTGGCCCAGAATAGCTTTTTTTTTTTACGTGTAGAAATACACAAGCGATAACAGAATAAACATGACAAATGACATGACGTGTGCCTGAAAAAGTTTAGCAAAGAAGTTTAACAAGCAGAAGGCAGAAGCATTTCGTGCACTGACATTTCTCTGACTCATCTTGTATGAATAAAACATGCTTCATTTAGAAAAATAATTAGATTTCTTTTTTCAGGATTTCATGAAGTGAAGCAACAATAGTTTTAATCTAAAACGCCATCTCATTTCAGGGAACACAGTGTTGCAACTAGGCTTATATTAGAGACATTTGGATCATTTAGATCTAAAAATGTCTGGTATAACTCAGTCCATGCCAAGATGGAGAGAGCCGGGGAAGCCACTGGTGCGTGATAAGTGACAATTCACCCAGGGGAGGAACAGTCACAGACAGACAGACAGACAGACAGACAGACAGACAGACAGACAGACAGACAGACACACACACACACGCAGTGACGAAGTGTTGGAGAAACACCCAAATGGGCAGGCGGTGGGCGCAGAGAGATGCTGCCTTTAAACTGCTGTGTTGATGATAAGAGTCTGTATGAATGTCCCTCCCCCCCCACCACCCTTCTGGTGTTTGAATGCAGAATTTTCTAAAAGGTTCAAGAGTTCATGAGAAGTGATGTGTTTCCCAAAAATGTCCAGAAATGACGGGGGCAATATAAGTTAATAATGTGGTTGAGCTGCATCGCTTGTTTGATCATTGTAGCCCTCCACTGAATTAAGATATGACAAAATTGTTTACTACAAAACACAAGCAGAGGATTCTCACATCTGAGGAGATAACTCACATTATTCCGTGCTGCCAATAATCATCAATAATTGAAGCTCAAATTGTCATGCATTTACAAATAATTGATACTGCATGTGATGGCGTTGTAGCGTTCCCTTGAGGCACCTCTGCTCTTTACGTGGCAGCGTCTCTCTCAGAGGATGATCTCTTCTGCTTGGTGGAGAGAAAGCCCCCAGGGTTTGGGCAGCAGCCCATGGAAAAGCCAAAGCAATGATCCTCTTAGGAACCGTTATATCATCCAGCCGGCCGACTGATATAATCCCCTAAATCAGATATTAGGGAGAGACTGGCTCAAATGAACCTCAGTGTTTAGGAGGTGCAGGCGAGCCAGTCGTGCAGCTGATTACATTTCCCTATTGCATTGAATGATGATAATAAGATTTATGCCTTTAACCATCATGGCATGTTGTGGGTTTTAGGGTTAGATGCTGGCAGTGGTTATGGAGAGAGCCTGCAGTGTGGATCGATATCTGAAATCTCAATCAATAAAAATACAAATTACCTAAAGACAAGGGTCAAATGGATTTTTGTTGTTCACTCTAACCCTCTCGTGTGCTGCACTGGTAGAATCTGTCTCTTGAAAAAATAAATAAATAAATCAATTCAAAAAAAGACCCTGACGCCTGCATCCCCTGTTGTGCTGGATTCTACCCTCCACCCTAAAGGTGGAATTAGTTACGATTCCTTGACCGAAACCCTTTGCCATTATGAAATCTGGGACAGATGGTTGGAAAGAGAAAGGGTGTCATGCCAGAGGCTGCTCTTATCAGAGGCATTCACATCTCAGCACACAAATCCTGAAGGCCAGACATGAAATGCACCTGAAAGGAAAAGCACTGAGCGAGTCTGGAAATGGAAAAGTCGGCTCCACACCAGGGATTTGGGTTACTGACAAGCACAAGCTACATCATGTGAAAACCCAATGATAAAGCGACTGAAGATCACCTTACCAAGAGATGACTCCAAGTTCCAAGGACCTTAAGTTAAAGGAATATTTTTTCCAAGGAACTAAAAAGACTTCAGCAGACTGTGTTTCCTCCGACAAATTAGCCACTGTCATTAGAGCGGCTGCAATTAGCTGATCCATTGCATTCCACCAGGTGGCAAGACTCAGAAGGGGCTAGTCAGCATAATATACACAACAAATACTTCAAGCTGCACAATTGTAGGAATGTCAAATTTGTTGAAATTGTTACTGTAGGATTTGGCTAAACAGCAACATTTACCCATCTTAAGATTGCCTCCTATGAAAGTCCATTTCACACGGCTAAACAATAGAAAATGAGATGCTGCAGGCAGAGAGCAGGGTCTCTGCAGACAACCATTCAAACACATACTTCCAGTGGCTTATCTAAAATGATTGTAGGCGAGTTTTTGTACAAGTCTATACTACACATTGTTTAATTTAGACAAATCCTGCACATTTAGACGATGTTAATTAAAGCTCACCCCGTTCTCGTTGTGCTTCTCTCCAGTGTTTCCGCTCCTGCGACTCGTCTGATCCTGAGACTGCTGACTCCCTGCAAACAGAAAACAGTCACCATCACAAACACGGGCAGAGCGCAGACACATGAGTGCACACACACGGACGCCGATTCAGGGACAACAACAACCGTCAGTAATAGTTTGAAATGTCACTGACATGACTGCTCGAGACAGATGGATTTAAGAACTGGGGCAAACGGTTCTGACCGAAGCCACCAACTAAAAGTTGATGGAAAGATGGCATGTCTGCAACATTTCTGATCAATTATTCACACACACATTCAATGAAAAAAATCGTCGTAGTGAGTCTAATGTTTTGCAGTTATGGTTTCTGCATTTTCCACCTGTGTTTTGATGTGGCTACTCTTCATCAAAATACAAATACAAGGAGATCTGTGTTACATAAGAGAGGCTTTATTCTTATGTTACACCTCGAGTTTTTACACCTTGAGTTTTCATCCTTTAAACTCTCACTACAAGGACACCACATAAAAAACAATGTTTAGAGCAGCTGCCCCAGTGGAACTTAGTTCAAAGAAAAAACAAACAGTACATATAGTTTGATTTACCCAGAGCAACACAAGACGAGAGATAAGAGAGAGAAAAAGGATTAAGGGAAACTTTGATTGACAGCAGCACCCATAGCTGAGCAGCAGCCGACCTTCCCGTCTCCTTCAGAGAGAGACAACACAGCCAGCAGAGAAACCAAGAGCCAGTACACACCTTGATCACTGCTCTCGGTCGGTGAATCCTCATGCCGGAGGAAGAACTTGACCTCCTGTTTTCTAGGCCCCCATTTCTGCAGATGTTCGTACATCATGTGCTCAAAGGGAATGGCTCGCTCTGCGGGGGAACACAGGAGTAAACAGTGAATAGAATGATTCATTAGACACATACGCATGTACGGACACTCTGTAGCTGGGCTCAACGCGAGGGCTGCATTTGGAGACTGATAGCATCATAGCATCGTGACAAGAGCATCCCATTTTAATAGCTCTGACAAATGTGTCCTTCCGTTCCAGAGAAATGAAGGCTGATATGGATAAATTTCCTCTTGTGGCCAACATCGCCCAAGATTCATTGCGCTTTGGTGATGAGCTGTTTCTCAAAGAGGCTGGCAAGAGACGGGAAATCCAAAGCCCGAGTCACAACCGAAGACACAAACGAGGGGAATTAAGTTTCTCTTCGCCACTAACTGCAGCTTTGTTGCTAGGCGACGACAGTTAGATCAGGACAAGTGGGTGATGCCGGCCAAGAACAGCAAATCAGACAGTCTCCTTTGGGTCCTGCCAGTCTAAACAGCCCCTGTAAAGCCAGCAACTCAGACTATACTTAATAAAAAAAAGTGCTACAGATACATACCCGCCCCTTTCATCAGGAAACATAACAGGAATGTACACTGCCAGACTATTGTTCGAACCCGAGAGGACATAACGGCGTCGAAAGGAAAGCTCCACTGACACTGACAATACCATCTGTGACTATTTATTTCTCCCACTTCTAGCTACTGTCTCTGAGTCATCGGTGCGCTGTGAGAGTGTGTGAAAGGTGCACACAGGTAGGCAGGTTGACTCAGCTGACAGGTATGCCTCAATTGTATTTCATGACCAACAGAAAGCCAAGAGGAGTTCGACAAATAAGGTTTCAAAAACAGTTATGGACTCCACCTTTTAAGTTAAGAGCAATGTCACATTAAATGTTATCCCACTGGCACATTCAGACTCAAATTTATCATTTGTGGGTTTCATACCGCTTGGAGGATAGTGCGTGCACTCCACTGTTCATTATCAAGAACAACATAAATCACCGGCTACATTTGTCTGAGCCAATTTCTGCAACCATCTGTTTGTGTCTGACCTTTTGAGTGAGGTTTTCAAAAAATAGTTCTTTCAAGAGGACAGAGCACCGGGGGCTCAGACAGGCCGAAAGACAAAAGGGATGGAGACAAAGACAGAGAGAGTTTCAGAGTTTTCAGGGGCAGACAGCCGCATTGTCAGACACCAACAGCCGAACGCGATTGCATAACATGGGTTAATAAAGCTCTTTGCTGGGACGTTGTTTTTAGTGGAGGAGTGGCCCCCTCAGCAGAAAACCACTGATAACACCGGGCTTGTCAGCACGATGACAGCGATGAGACAAAATCGTTTGGGCCGAGAGGAATCTGTTGTGACAGTGCTGTGGACTGTTCAGGCACGTAACCCTTTTCTGACCCACAAAATCTCAGCTTGAAATGCGTCGCTCTAATTTGATAAACAGCCGATTGAAAGCGGAACCAAACATGCTCTTCTGGGGAGTGTGAAAGTTGTGGCTCATTTTACGGCCTCTCCGTGATTCTCGGGTAGTCATGCCCGTCCCTATACTGCTCCTGAACTTTCTTTAATAGACTGCTAGTTCTCCATTTACGAGAAGAGCTAAAGGGCTCGCATTAAATTCTTGCGAGGCATTAAGCTCTGTAATAATGGAGCTCCAGATTACTTCACCTTCATCATTCTCTCCCTTCAACACGCCACTGAGCATTGCTTCCAGAAAGCAAAAGGCACCTTTACACATCTGGAATCTTTTTGTGCTTCACGGCAAACTAACAGGCTTTATAACAAATGAGGCAGTGTCATCCAGCTCTTACCGTTGCCTCTCCACACTTCAGCCAGGTGGCAGCCGGTCTCACCGGGCTCTTTGCAGAACTCGACGACGTCGCGGCACGTGGTCTCGGGGGTGATCGGCACCTCAGTCACGGCCTGTTCCCCGTCGCTGAGGTACACCGTCAATATCATCTGGAAGAGCAACAGAGAGATGATGAGACGATGAATGATCCCGTGGAGTTGATCAGGAGGCATGAAGATGTTTTCTGTGTAAAAATAATAATAATAAAGACACAGAGGAAAAGCTAAAACCATTCCTGTGTCATGGAAAGCCCACCATGCTGACATGCTACATTTTCTGTCCCCCAGCCTCATCTGTTATTACTCTGCGCTGGACTCATGCCTGTGCCTGCCACATTTCTGCTCAGTGTGACCAAGGCAGGAGGAGTGTTTAACATCGGCAGAGACGTAGTACATAGCAGTGCAAGCCCTCACATGCTTCGGTCTGCAATCATACAATAACAGCAGAGACCACAGTTCACACAAAAATAACCTTTTAGACTTGCTGTGTCTATTGCATATTCTAAACTATAAAAACCAATACGTAAGATGTCAAATGACAATGTGAAATTGCATGAGTGCTGTGGGTTTCAGATCTTGATTTATAGCTGCACTTTTTCGTCTTTTGTGTTCTTAAGAACCTTAGTGCACTATTATCACATTGTAGCAGTCACAGCAATGTAAAAATGCAAAATCACATCAGAATATTTTCCTTGTTTATTCCAGCTGTGATCACTTTGACCACGGGTAATTTGATCTGTGATTCCAATGCATAATGGAGTGACAGGCATTTAGGCATCGCAGTTTCCTGCGGCAACAAAGCACTGCGGGAGGTTGCAGTGCGCCTTCCTGTTCCACTACAGAGTAGTGTCACTACACAACAATATCAGGACTGAGCAGACAATACAAATGGAAAATCAATAACAAAGCTGAGAGATTTGGAAGTGTGTTCAAAACATATCAAAATTTGAGCTGTGGTTGAATAGGACAGTTGATTAAGGCAGCTGTGCAAAATGCAAGTGATTGCTACAGGTTTGAAAGGAAAAAGGGGAATCCGGGATTTCCATTTCAAAGGCATCCCTTGAAAAGGCTTCACTCTCAGAATGAACCATGGCAAGGAAGACTTTACTGTGATTGGCTGAGGAACTGAAATATTAATTGAACATTAAATAAACCCTCTTTATCCTATTCTTTTTATTAAGTTCAACAACTACACTTTTAAGGTTTAACGCTATGTTACAGTGTCAAAACAAAGCAATGGAAAATTGCAGTGAAGGAAAAAGCAAAACGGGCAAGAATCCAACCATCAATACATGGTGTTTGCACAATGACCATTTTCATTCAGTTTCCAAAATAACTTTGCTGTGTAAGAACAATAAATATTGAAGGTTATTCTGCGCAAAGCACAACTCAAAGCATACTTGAGTGCTTAACAGTAAAGTCTGTGTGACTGTATGTGGCCTCCGGGTGCATCTGCAGCTCTATAATATTTATCAGCGCATATAGCATGGTCATAAATAATCCCGCTCCGGTCACCGAGGTGCCTATAGATTATGACTCCTGCACTTTCTCCCAGTCAAAGTGACTCATCCTCTGTAATGACGCAGCTGTGTGATTTACTGGCATTTCCTGCAGCAGGAAACAAGTCGATCATTTGTGCTCCTTCCAATCAGCTGATTATGACACTAATAATACTGAAGGTAACAGTGTCGAAAAAACAAGGTCAAAGTCCCCATTTTTTGGCAAATCCATTTGCACTACACCATCCTTCAGCCCATGCCTCCTGTCCATAGAGAACAATGATGGATGTCACATTTGGGACCTGCTGTCCAAGAGCATTAACAGCAGGAATGTAAATGTAAATATGCTGTTATGTCCATATTTTACCCATAATTACTTTGCTAATCCCGAAGAGATATGGGAGTGCAAGCAGCTGCTTAACAAGACACAGCATTTCCCAGTGAGACCAGTTAAATCAGACTGAACACACAAGACTGATGCTATTATTTGTATCTACTGGAAATGTTAATTGGACGAAATTGCTGTACGGGAAATACTGTGTATTTTACAGTAAAGTTAAAAGGTACACAATTAAATACACTGTATACAAGAACGGTAAACCAAAGAGCAATCATAAACAAATGTCTAAAGATTACAGCACAGCCGGGGTTATAAATCCTTGTATGTTGACAGCCGTCGGAGAGAAAGCCCAAAGAGAAGAAATATGATATCAAGTGAGACGTATGTCCAAAGAGTGACCGTGCAGAAAAATAGAAACTCCAGTGGCGCGGCTCACTGACGGACCGCTGGAGAAATACGAACCGCCCTCACTAAGTTGTGTCTGCCCATGGTCTTTGCCCTTTTGGACGCCCTCCGCTTCCTCCTAATCTGCTTCTTCGACGGCCGGTGGTGCTCCTTCGCCCAGATAGGGTTCTCCTTGGAGAGGCTGACAAGGCCACGTAACACTATGGTCACAAACCTCTTCATCATCGCACCGCAAAATTTTGATACAGTTACTCCATGCTGAGTGGGGACCCCTGAAGCCGACAGCAGCGTTAGAGAAGTGCTGCAGAGGAGACTTAGCAAGAAAAGAAGAAGGAAAAAAAATAAAAGATCTTATGTGAAATTCAGGGAGGGAGGGGAAGAAGGGAGAGATGGAGAGAAATAAACAGCAAAAGAGAGCAAGAGCGAGGGAGAGAGAGGGAGGGTCAGAGACTGGTGGGCGAGGGTGGGGTGGTGGATGCCAGCAAGTCGTCCGATTGGAGAAGTGTCCCTGTGATGAGCCAGTAGCTGAAACACCAGTGACTAAAGAGTATTTTGGCCACAGCACTTACTCGCAGGCGGTCAGAGCACGACCATGGAGACTAAAGACAGGGTGCATCTGCCCACTGCAACGGAACATGACGAGAAACATGACGGCTGTCTATTGCGCCAGATGCCACAGTGGGCATCTTGTGGGGGTGGGGGGTGATCATCATTTAATTTCTTCGAGGGAGAGGGAAGCTTGACCAGTCTGATCGTCTACCAAGATGATACAAACATCCATTTCCTCTCACCAGATGATGGAGCTGACAGAACTGATTGCATCCTGAAAGCACTAACTTTTGCATGAAAAATCACAGTGTGAAAACAATAAAGAACGAGTGGCTCTGTACAGCTCACATCATGAAAATAAGGCCGCAGTCACACAATGATCAGAAGTGGGCAGCATTTTTGCTTCATCATCCGTTCAATCATGAGCACACACAAAAAAAAACTCATCATCCCGTCCGTTTCAGGACACAAGCATGTTGCCTCTGACTTGACAGAAAGTGCTGTGTAATCTCGACAGTTCATGCAGCCAAAATGTGCCCGACGCTGCCCATCTGGCAAAAAAGGCACTAAACCATACGGTGGAGAGATGAGGTCATGGAGTGACAAATGACAGTGAGGTGGAGGGGAGGGGAGGGGGGGGGGGGTCTACCCTCCAACCAGCTAGGCTCTCTGAAAGCTGTGTGAAAGCAATGCAGTATTAATGCACTGGCATTAAACAAGCAAGAGATTAAGAAATATAGATATTTAAAGATTCACTGGGTGGGATTTAACTGAGCATCCCTTGTCTCACTCTTACCTTCAAAGCAATGTAAATGTTCAGTCCCATTACTAACACTGGCTAATTCTGACATTAAATGTCTTGATTTCCATCTATATTTATTCCTACTTTACATTATTTTTGCTTGAAAAAAATAAGACAAAACACAGAACATATCGTCAAACAAAATTATAACGAGCTGTTTAAAAATGAGTAAGTGTCCCTTTGATTGAGAGCTGCCTAATGCACATGAGAAGATGGCATGAGGAGAGTCTAATTAATAATTGAAGCTTATTTTACGAGTAAAAAGGAGACGTGGGAGGCTGGAACAAGTGGCGGCTGTTGAATAAATCACTATCTAACTCTTTTCATCTGTTCATGGTGACGTTGGGGAAAATAATTCAAAGCAACAGACACACTCATTAAATGTATGGCATTTCACTATTTATTATAATGAGCGCGTTAAGCCATTACAGCCGCTGTGGTCGGGCCGCTGCCGTTTATAAACCCGCACGCCCACACAAACACCCCAAATAATGGCAAAGCGACAATAAGAAGCAATGTTTACTTTTCCTGTAAGTCAGGCTCTGCCCGGCTCCACAGTGTGAGATTAATCCCACTTGACAATCTACTCAGCTCAGAAGTTCCCCTCAACAACAGAGCATTAGTCGACACAGCGACACAGACCTAGATCTGCCATGGTCTCATTGGCTGCCGGAGTCGCGCGAGAAAGAGAGGGAGCGCGCGGCGCGGCTGCCTCTCTGCCCGACTGGCTCTTTGACTCTGATAGCCTGTCAGTGCCACAGGGTACAAACATGCACCCAGACTGCCATCACACTCAAACTCTGTGGCACAAGGCAACATCAAGAGCTGCAATGTGCGCACTCCTCTGGCAAACTTAGAGGACTGTCTGAAGTTATGCTTTTGTGTCTATTTAAAAGACGACATCCATTTAAAAAGACGAGACTGCAACACCTCCGTTTGAGAGGATACAATAAACGTATCCTGCTTTTGAACCGACGCTCCTCCTCCCTGAAGGTCACAGAGGCTGCTGCGTATCAGTTAGATTCTCAGCGCAGAACATAACAAAAGATGACCCAACAAAGCACTGCTCAGATGGCATCGCCATTCAGGTGTTCTATTCTGTACCTCACAGAGCGCCTTGAACAATGACAGCGGGGAGAACAACAGATGGAAAATAGCACTCGACTGTAACCACCACCTTAAATATGCAGCATTTGTTGCTTTTACCAGCAAGCGTCTTTTCACCAGCATAGGTCAGCGGAGAACAGTATAATAACTGTACTGAATATGTGGAACAGAGCGGTGATCCAGAATTTTCCCCTCATTTCCTTTAACATTGTAACATGAAACGTTTTCAAAATAGTCATTCATTTCACATAGTCAAAATGTGGTACGGGTAAGTACCGAAATCCATGTGTTATAGATTTAATTACAGCTTCGTCAACTTTTTATTGGTGGTTCAATCCCAGACTTCACCATCCCCATTCTGCATTTCAGTTCGTGGGTTCATAAGAGTGTAAGTTCTTGGGCAAGATCCAGTGTCCCAAATGACCTCATGCTTTCATTCATAAAAAGGTGTTGTGCACACTTTAGAGGATCTGCGTGATTTCTTCAATTAGGAGATGAATGTAAATATGTACTCTGAGTTGTCATCAAGACAAGTAAAATGCAATGTAAATAGACAACAGTTAGCCATACTCTCACATCCAGTACTCCGATGGCATAAATTGCAAGCAAATCCAGACTTGAAAAAAAAGACACTATATTCATTGTTCTGATTGCAATGAGAGTCATAAAGCCCATAATCCTTTTTCATCAAGTTGTGACAGGGACAGTTTCAGCCACAGTAACCCTTAGCATGTAAAATCCAAGTCCTGCAGCTATATGGATTCACGTCACAGACACAATGCTGCAGATAAAGGCCCATGCTGAGATAAAGTTAAGCTTTCAGGAGCTGATCTCACTTACACAGTAGATTAGAGTAAGTGGCGGCAGGGAAAGCAAATGCACAGATAATCTAGCATGGAAATGGATTGAGCTGGACCCCCCACCCCTTGTGCTACCTGGTTCTGCTGAATTACCATGCTGAGGAAACACATGACTATCACAAGTGGATAATGAACACAAAAACCAAATACCCAAGAATACATGTTCTCTATTTGCAATAGAGCGTGACACCTGACTGAGCTGCGGGATCAGGAACAGCTGGGAATGATCTGATTAAAATTAAAATAATAATAATAATAGCTGATAGATTAAAAACACAGCAGGCAAAGTGTGCACTTACCGGCATCATATTGGCGGCTGTGGTAGGTCAGACCCTAAGTGCATGGGCCACACGGTTGGTTCCGTTCACCCACTTCACCCACTGCAGAGGCTGCAGTCCCACCTTCGTAATTACGGGCTCGACTGCTTACACCCGTGTGAAAACCAACTGGGCCCTCGGGTCGTTTCTGTGAACCAAAACATTGACGTTATAACAAAGTTTACTGGTCCAAACGCAATCACTGAGTGGAGCGCAAACTGCCTAATGTGACACATGGTCTTATGAATGAGACGTGATTTAAATGACTCAGGCGTGGCTTCGTTCAGCTGCTGCTACAAACAAGCCCACGGTTAGCCGACTTTCACTTGTAGCCTGCTAGCAAAGCGACGTCGAAGCCAGGGAGAAAATAAAAGATATCGAATACCTTAGTGTTGTTAAGTAAGGGGGCGTTCGTTATACTCACCGGTGTCAGAGAGAATTCATCGTTTCATCGAGTAATACCGCGTTAGCATTGACGGCGCGGGGCTAGCCGGACCAGCTGTCAGCCAGCCAGCTAGCTTGTGGTTATCTCCAGTCAAGTGTTAGCCGCGTTAGCTGCTTCGGCGACGGCTAAAGGGACGCTGTGCGGGCCGATAACTCCTCTTTTCGGTGCTCCCTTCGCCCGCACTGGCCGCACATCGGCACCGGCTGTCGACAGTGTGTGTTTCAAACAAGCCAAAAAGATTACACGTCCCTCCCCGGGTGGTTATATGTTTGCGGTGAAGCCCTGTGAGCAGGCTAGCGATGAAAATACAAACCGCTGGGATCCAGTTGTTGACGGAGGGGAGGGGCGGGGCTTCGCCGCAGAGGCAGCAGCAGAGCCAGTGACGCATCAGCGTCGCCTGGTCAAGAGTCAAACGTCAGTGTAACAGCTCTGGTGTGAGCTCAGCTTTCTGCAACATTGTCATCGGGTCAAACAGAGAATTAGGTAGATTTTACATCTTATGCTGATTTTAGTTTGTTTTTGTTTTTTTGTTTGTTTTGGTCCATTTTCTGTCTGTGTTTTAACACGATAAACGCAGCTGATGCGTTAAAGGTGAAGGCTAAATCCATTATCGGACACATCAGGCTGGCCTACAGATTTTTTACAATGATTTTTGTTTTTGTTGGCATATGGCCAAACAAGGGTGGTCAATAGAGAGAGAGCAACATTTTTTAAAGAAATTTAAAAAAACAATAAAACTAGATGAAATAGTATTACATACACAGAGAAATAAACATGATATATACTTTTCAACAAAGACTGCTTTGAAAAGTAGTGGCAAAGAATGATAGCACAAGGATGTTCACTGTAAATGTATGCATAATATATACACAATTTACATAAAATATACTCCATATGCAGAGAGGTATCATTTCAAAATAGTATATACACTGAATGAAAACCTTTTTTTGCAGTTAAAATGTATGTATACATGTATACGTCACAGTGTATACATTTCCAAAGATTCCTGTTTTCTCATTCAAAATGTGCAAGAAAGGACCAATATCACTAGATGAGGCTGCATGTGGGGTTTGATACTTGAGGACTATTTATGTCCATAAATGTTGTTTCTGACTGTTGACAACTGTTTGACGCCGAAGAGACACCAGTGACATCAAGTGGCCACAAGAAAGAACTGACTTTCACTTTATTATTTGAAGCTTCTTATAAGCTTTTATTCATCTTATATATAATATCAAAATAAGTATTTATCTTCTGACAGGTTGTGACAGAAGATATCAACAAGCAATTGAAAAATGTCAACTCAAAAACAGAATTACACAAGATTTGTTCGGTATTCTCTCCTGAAAAACATGACAGTTTAAAAGATTAAAAATAAAATGACCTTCTCATGTGTAAAGATATCAGAAAAGTCATATTTCTCTATGAGTTGATGGCTTGATATTCACATAACGAGGCTGTTGAGAAGCAGCCTCCACCCAACCAACAGTCAGCAGCAGAGAGAAGTGGTCATATTTATAATTCATTCATAAAAACATTCTCAAATCGGATACAGAAGCACATCAATAAAGCAAGAATGACAAGATTCCAACACTTAGATTCTCTTCATTTGACCTTCCCATACATCTTCAGCTGAGAAAGCACCTTGTCCGCCTGTAACAGACAACACAACTTATGCTCTTCCTTCGTGGGAAATTAAAAGTTATTATAGATCACACAATCCTAAAAAAAAGAAGGAAGTCTCATAGATTATGTTGGTTGGTTGTGATTCGCTTCTGTCACAGTTTTAGTCAAAATGAATCAAAGGTCCAGTGAAAAAGGATTTTATGGCATCTGGTGGTGAGGTTGCATATTGCAGCTGACTGAATACCCCCTTGCTCTATGAGAAGAAGGCTGTGTAGTGGATAATACAACAGCATTTCACAAGCAGTTTTCATATTTACTCAGAATAGTCAGTTCAATCTCAATACAGAAGATAACAAGATAGAGCTGTCAGAGACTCACTGCGATGAACCAGTGGGACTGTGGTCCGTATCGAAGCTGGGACTTGAGGCTCCTGTTGCTACCTGGAGCCAGAGCGTGCAGGTGGAGGTGTGGAACAGAGGCGAACGGACGTATATGGAAACCCATACTGCAGAGATGGAATTCAATAGGCGGTTTAATAAAAGGTTGTAAATAAAATGATATGATAAGAGACACGAGATGTAAGAATGCAGATCCCAACACAAATAGGTGATTTTACCAGATGTCATCAAGGTCACGGACACTGTTCTTCTCCAGTATAGTCCTGCCCATTTCTACCATCTGCTCCACTGTCAACAAACATCTTGTCAATACAGTTCAGTGAAACAAAGCATCCAAAGTCCTCTGTGTGAGTGTGTGTCTATCATTTATTGATCAATTTAAATGTCAATATTTTTGAGCGAAACAATTTGCTACTTAAAGGTGCGTTGTGTAAGATTTGGTGACCTCTATAGAGGTGAAGTTTCATCTTGTCTCCATCAGCTCTCCCTCACACTTCTACTATAGGAGAACCTATGGTATACTTCAGTTGTCATTACAACTTGAAAGATGTTTTGTGTTTTACTCCTGTAAAAGAATGGCGGCCCCCATAGAGAGGACCCCCCTCCTCATGCAAATATACATTAATGGGCTCCTTTGAGGCCAAAGGGGAAAAAAAGACTTTAAAGTGATTATAAATTCATGAAAATATCAGTAAGCGATTGTTTTGTAATATATTCAGAAGTGACAAAAATCGTACACACTGTGCCTTTAAAATCTCAAAACACAGACATATATGAAGATGTACAAATAAAAAAACATGTATATTTATATATATAAATAAGAGGTGTATAGTTGGGGGGGGGGGGATCTGTGTTTGCCCTGGGCCCCATAACAGCTAGAACCACCGCTGACCTAGAGGGACGTGTTCCTGCTTCAGATCTTTACAGTTGTCGATGTGCATCCTGGGAATGATGAGGTAGTGATGAGTAGCTCCAGGCTTGACATCCCGGAAACAGAGCAGCTGGTCGTCCTGGCTCAGACAGGGACAGGTGGGTCGTGGGTCCGGAAGTATTGTTACTGTACAGCTACAACAGGAAGTTGTGTGTACTTACACTCAGCAGAATCTCTGTGTCCGTGTCATCGGCAGCGATTCGGCAGAAAGTACAGTCGTCGTCCGGAGTCTCCATGACCGCTTTAAAGTTTGATTGTCGGAGCGTGAGCTCACTTTAGTGACGGTAACTCACCAGGGCGTGTCCGAGGATGACGTCACTCATACCAGTGCTGTTGCGTTCGGGGACACCACGTAAATACAATACACTTTTCAGTCTCACTACCAGGGGACATAATAATAATAATAATAATGATAATAATGATTTAACAAATGCCCTGACCGGATTAAATGGGGCCAAAGGGGAAAAGAACCGGGTCCATTTTTCAAATGAGGCAAAAGAGAAACAAATACGATAGAAAATAAATAGTCACAAAAGTCACATCTTGGAGGGAACAAAAACAAACAAACAAACAAAAAATATATATATACATTATTTCTATAATATTGCATAAATATCTATAAAATAAGTTTGCAATTCAATTTGCAAGTAATTAATGTACAATTCATTTCACTTTTAGTTCTTCATGTTTTTAGAAATAAAATATCTTTTCAGGAATCCCTGAATTGGTGCGTTTAGCTGTAGATGCTTTCGAAGGCACTCTTCCTGTAAAAACCACAACAACACACTCATTCAAATGCTGCATGGACAGAACATGAACATACACTGTCATGTGGTGCATGCAAGTGATTGATGGAATTCCTCCTACCCATCACTCACAGTGATAAATGAGCTGGTCCCAGGTATGAATTTATAATCCATTTGGGGTGAGATTTGGCTGGCGGGGGCGAGCACATGGAGGTGGAGGTGGTCCACAGAGATGAAGGGCGGCTTGTGGAAGCCAAGTCTGCAGAGATGAACACATCAACGTTGTTATGTCAGAAAAGAAACAAGTTAGTCAAAGGTCAGAATCTGAGATTCAGCAAAAACTTTGAAAAAATATTTTTTGGAAGTGAAGAAAAAGACCAAAATCGTACACACTGCACCTTTAATTTCAGCATCATTTGTATGTTTAATAGGATACTGAAAGTTTAAGGTAGCTGTCTCCACCCACCTTATGTCAGTGATATCAGTGACTCCCAGCTCTCGCAGTACAGCTCTGCCCATTTCAGCCATTCTTTTAACTGTTGGGAGGCATATGACATTGTGAGTGAAGCCCTGATTAGGTTAAACACACACAATTGGTCAGCATGGTGTCCATCACACGTGTGATGAGTAGCTGACCGAGGCTGATGTGATTGCTTTGCAGTGACAGGCAGCTGTAGATGTGCTGTCTGGGTACGACCAGGTAGTGGTGAGGGGCGGCAGGGCAGATGTCCCTGAAACACAGCATGTCTTGGTTCTGTTGGGACACGGACACACACACACACACACACACACACACACACACACACACACACACACACACACACACACACACTCTAACACACATAAACACTCTCACACACACACACACACAATTTAGTTATATGTCTATAAAACTAGATTTTAGCAGAAAGAAAACAAGAAATTAGGACTTCAATCTTACATATTGTACCTTTAATCAGAGATGTAAGTCCTCTGAGAAATATGTAAACAACTACACGAAGGAAATATTTTCAAATCCACAATGAAAAATACTTTATATCCATTTGATAAACTTGTCAGCGTCAACATCTAAATAAAAATTCCACAGCACTCCATAATACGAACACAAATGAATGTATGATAATATAATACAAAAACAAATGAACAGAAATAATGAAAATAATTCCACGAATAAGCGTTTCAAAAGGCGTACAAAAGGAAGACTTCTGTAACAAGGAAGTTTCACTTTGAGCTTGTGTTACTCGAGTTCATTCGTTGAAAACTGCGACTTGAATAATGCTGTGTCACTATACTTTTCTTTTTATTACCTGAGCGACAATTTCCGCTTCTTCATCTTGATTCCTCGCTATCGCACAGAAAATACACGATTCATCCGCTATCCCTCCGCTCGCCATCGTCCGTCCGACTGACGGAATTTCTAACACTTGAAAAGAACAGTTCCGGTAACATTCGAAGATCGTCTATGTCTACGAAGATGGTTCACCTGGAGGTCTTGTCGGTTTCCTTCTCTTTTTCTCCCTAATTTTTTTTCCCTCGGTTTTCTTATCATCCATCTTTCTGTACCTTTTCGGTTTTAGATTTGAGTGACGTCATCATACTGAGTGGAATAGAATGGAAATAATTTCACATAAATATGAAGTACTTCATGTCAAGTGGGACAATAACAACAAAAGCCAGGAGCATGTACGTGTATATTCACCATTTATTTAAGTTTAACTGTGGTTGCACTAACAACACAATAAATAGTTTCTTAGTGATATCACAGTACACAGCAGTTTTGGATTCACAAGAAATAATACTTACTGAGCATTCACAGTAACAACACTGAACGGCTACAGACAACACAGTTCATCACATGAAGCGGTACTTGGCGTTAGTGAATAATAAGAATATTGGCCAGTGGGCTTTCAAGACATTGGCAATATTTCATGTTCATGCACTTCAAGCCTGTGTGACGCACATGAGCATTTCCTTTTCCTTGTTAGTAACTGTGGATTTTTAGTTAGTGGCATTAAAGAGTGCAAACAAACACAGGCGATCCCTTTTCACCCATTTTTGAATAGAGCAGATGGCACTCTGTGATTGGACAGGCAGCTTCCCTTGTGTAGTGGCGATTCAATGACGTTCAGTGACAGTTTTTTTTAACCAACAGAAATGCTCAGTTACATTGGCCCATGATACAGCACGGAGGGGAAATGACTCCTGTAGTGCAATAGTCACATCTCAATAAGTGTTTACTGGCTGCAATTCTTTCAACGATGACCACAAACAAAAATCAACAGAGATAAAAACACAATAGAAATGAATTGACAGTCGTTCCTAGTGCTTTTTGGGGCCCAATCAGAAACAGAAATGGTCAGCAAGTACATTTTTATAAAAGTAGAACCATTAAAAAGGCATTTATAAACAAAATGTAAAAATAAAATGTAAAAAAAATTGAATTTAAAATACTTTATAAAACAAATACAGAAAATTAAAAGACAAAATCATACATTTGGTCATCGCATGAACCATTCGGTAGCTTTATCGCTTGTTTTGGATCAGACAGGGAATGAAAACTTTACTTGTAGTAATGAGGAAATGCAATGACACATTCTCGATTCGGTGTATCTAATAAAAAGATTAAAAAGAAACTTGTGAGGAAGTGCAATCAGATCTCTCGTAAACAATCACAGCATTCCCCCCCAAATTAAAAGTTGATTTTCATGGCAGAGAATAGAAAAATCCCTTCTGGCATTTTTCCACTTTCCTTCAAGTTTCAATTTCCCTTCTTCATTTACCAACAGGTGGATGAAGGGATTCCATCCTTCCTTCTTAATCCTGTACATTCCAACCGTAGAAAATGGTGCCAACCATTATTCCGGCACAAAGCTACAGTAATAAGGGATTATCTTATTCTTTCACTCAGGCAGAGAATCAGCTCTCTTTGGATTATCCTCACCTCCTCCTCCTCCTCTTCCCGTCAGATCGTGTGTGAAGGCAGTAGGCATGCTGGGAAAAGCTGGGCTGCTGTTGCACGTGTAAGGGCAGCCAATGAGCTGAGACGAAGGCAAGGCGGAATGACCCTGACATAAAGTGGCTGACCTCCCTGCCGGTCAAACCCTGGATTGGTCAGCGAGAAATCTGCACGGCTGCCTTCCGTCCTCACTCTCAGGACATTTGGCTCTTGTCCTTGAGGGGCAGGGTAATAAGAGTGGAAGGAGGAGGGGGTGGCTGAAGAGGTGGTGGAGTGGAGCGTGGATGTCAAGAGTACCTGGAGGGGGAGCGCGTGAGGTCACTCGAACGTCCACACCTCCAGACTGTGGATGCTGAAGTCCTGCTGAGATGAGAGCGGTTGGTTGTTGAAGGTGGCGCATTTGGTGGAGGCTCCTCGGAACAGCTCGGCGTCCAGCCACAGACCCAGCTGCCCTCTGCCGGAACCAGGAGTAAACACAGGATTTTTTTATTTTTTTGAAAGTTTGGAATGATCTGGATAACTTTGTGAGAAGTCCCACCAGAACACGATTCAATTGAGCACACTGGAGTAGTTTCCCTACTCAGCCGGTGGACCTTACCCTCCTCCTCCCATCTGCAGAGAATCAATATTGCCTTTCACAAAGTAGGAATTCTCTCCCGTCCACCGGTAGATCTGAAAATACAGCAAACAGAATTCATTTCCTGTCTGGAGGGGAAATTATTGAATAAAAAAAAAAATCATATTAGACTCGCCTTGATTTCTGGACAGAAGCTGTAGAGGAACGTCTCTCCTGTACCGTAGCAATGTTCGCTCACTTTGAACGGATGAGTGGAGAACGCACCGAATATCTATGACAAGGGTAAAAAAATCATTTCAAGATGTAAACTCTGCCTCCCTCAGGCAAAATACTACATATTTGTGGATGTATTAAGACCTTTTTAGAACAGATTTACATCTTATAGGAGATTCAAAAATGATGATG
Source organism: Chascanopsetta lugubris (assembly GCA_016785325.1). Taxonomy (NCBI): domain Eukaryota; kingdom Metazoa; phylum Chordata; class Actinopteri; order Pleuronectiformes; family Bothidae; genus Chascanopsetta; species Chascanopsetta lugubris. The sequence goes on from JAFBJT010093630.1 coordinate 96,394, forward strand.
GTTATTTATTTTTTTATAAAGTCTCTGACTGCACCACAAGATGGCGCCAAAGCGCGACGGGTTAACACCCTGAGCACAAGGGGAAGGAGGAGATGAATGGATGTCAAATAAACGACCACATCAGCAAGTTGGTGTCACGTCACTTTTGGTTTAACCCTGCTCACTCATTAGGGGCTGAAAAGTTGCGTAATGCCCTTTAAATCCTCAAAGAGATGACATCACTGGTCCAAGCCACTAATGATCGGCGGGCGTCCCTGGAAAATCCATGTGGTGGATGATCTACCTGTCCGTCCATGTCCCTGATGACCAGAAGTACAGGGCTGTCCACCATCACCAGGTTCCTGTACAGAGTCTTCAGGCTGGTCCCGTGGTTCACAGTGCTGTAGGCCAGTCGCCACGGGTAACCCTGCACACGGGCTGGCAGGCGGCAGGCGAGCTGGGGAGCGAGAGACACACCACCGGATCAGGTTTCACGCTCTATTGCTCAGCGGAGTGGCCGTCGATGCGCAGCGCCGGCCTGTGCGCCCATCACCTTCTCGATGTGCGTGTCCTGCAGCAGGTCACTGGTATCGCTGAGAATGGGCAGCGCCTCCACCGACAGGTCTCCGTCGGTGCTGCCGAAACTCTGCCTGCGCTTCGCCTCGTCCACGGTGATGATCTGGGAACCGATACAAGCGTTCAAGCCCGTGAACAAGCGAGAGAAAGGGATTCTAAATACACCGCCTGAATCCCCCCTCCCCCCTCTCGTCTCACCTCCCAGCTGCATGACGCGGGGTCGCTGAAGAAGTTGTCGATCATGTCCAGCTCGTCTTTCTCCACCACGATGAAGCCCTGCTCTCGAGCCTCCTTCCCGTACACGTCCGGGGACCACTGCACGAAGAACGCATACAGGTGGTCCACCCTGCAAAACACACACACACACGCGCGCACACACACTGCATTGGACGTGTTCACGAGTTCGTTCATTCGTGCGAGTCGGACGCAGTCATCCTCCCACCTTTCTTGCGGCACAGCAAACCAGTACTCTGGCTGCTTCCCGCGGGCTCCAAAGGAGCGGATGGGGCTCGAGGTCATCCCGGTGGCGAAAGATTTCCTCATCGGCTTCCCCACTTTGAAGCAGAGGAACATGGGAGGATTCTTACTCTTCTCCTCTGATGAGAAAAGCATGTCTACAAAAGAAAAGAGAGAGAATCTAGTCAGTATAAGTTACAGCTACATATTCTAATGAGTCAACAACTCAAAGTGTCTTAAGTGTCTTATACCATTAACAGGAGGCAGAGAGAGAGAGACATGGACCAGTGTGTGTGTTTGTGTGTGTGTGTGTGTGTGAGAGAGAGGAATACAAAAAGAGAAAGAGAGAGGGAGGGAGACACACAGAGAGAGGGAGGGAGAGACAGAGAGAGACGGAGAGAGAGAGACGGAAACAGAGAGAGGGAGAGAGAGACAGAGGGAGAGAGAGACAGAGAGAGGGAGAGAGAGAGAGAGAGAGCGTGCTGGTCGCTCGGGGCTTTGTCTCTTTGGACTCGACTGAGCACAAACCTCCTCAGTCAGACTCAGCCTCCTGCTTTGGTCCACTACTGTGTTGCTGAAGGTTTCCTCCTCCACAGCGCTCAGCAGCTCCAGCTCCTCCTCCTCCTCCTCCTCCTCCTCCTCCTCGCTCCCGTCAGGTTCCATACGTTTGGTTTCGCTCGCCTCCCCGTGATCCGTTGCCCTGTCAACCGAGTCGCCGCGTTTCTCAGTCTCTGAGGAGGAGAGGATGGACTCCGTGTCCTCGATGGAGCCGCTCTGGGCCACGCCTTCGTCCTCCTCCTCGTCAAGCTTCCCTTTGGTTTGATCCAGCGTGGACTTGTCCCCCGAGTCTCCTCGGCCGGGGCAGCTGGGTCTGAGGGGGTTCTGTTGGGCTCCACCCACGACGCTGGCTGTTCCGGAGGGGGCTCCCTCGGCGTCTTCAGTGCTGCCGTTGACGGTCGGCTCCAGATCTGTGAAGCCTTCATCCGACGGGGACTTATCGGTCTGCTCTCCTGCCGTACTCACTGATGACGCGGAGGTCAAAATCAAAGTTCATGCAAAGTCAGAGCGCACGCGAGGAGAAGCTGATCGTCGTCGCTTACCCGTTTCAGAGAGGGTGGATTCGATGTCGTCCAGGACGATGGGTCGCTTCGGGTCCAGAGCTTCGTAGCGGCTGAAGGGGTTGAGGTCGCGCTCCGACGGCAGCTGCTCCCACTCGCCCGGCCTGTACACAGGACACAGATCCTGGGGTCTGTCTCTGTGGGGTCAGCAGGCAACCGCACAGCACACACCCAGCGCGGCAGAGCAGGGATGAAAATGGAAAAGAGAAAAACACACACACAAAAAAAGGGGCGGGGAGGGGAGGGGGAGAGAGGACCAACTGAAATTAAAAATGAGCGACATGATGGAAAACTTAAAAAAATTCAAAATGACAAAAGCAATGTGAGACAGTAAATCATTTCAACAAAGGCAACAATGAAAGAAATTAAGAATGAGTATTGAAAAATAAAAACTGGAGACTGATTCAAAGGAGCATTGTGAAAAGTATTTTTTTATGAATATATGGATTATTTACATGACCCAGGAATGAGACTTTTATTAAAAAAAAAAAAAGGCCTCCATGTTGCACCACTATATTTATACAGTAGCCCAGAATGGACAAAATAAACACCTTCTCATGCATGCGTTGGAAGGGAGTGAGTTAAGAGATATTATAAGGTTGTTCAAGAAATGAGGAAGAAAAGTTAATACTGCCGGGAAGAACAAGAGGACAGGAAAGGAGAGCAGTGATGACAAGAGAGGAAGTGAGGAAAGGGGGGGGGGGGGGGGGGGGGGGGCCCGTCGAC
>JAFBJT010093651.1:0-11686 GCA_016785325.1 Chascanopsetta lugubris
GACTCTGATATCTGGTGGTTTAACGGACCAATAATACTCTTGATTTATGGAAAGAGAGGACAGATGTAAATATAGATCTGTGCTGGAACGGAGTCTTGATCAGGCATTTACAAATCAGGAGGAAATTCTTGCATGATTTACTGTGTTCAACTGTACTCTCTTAAAGGTGCAATGTGTAAGATGTTGGTAAATTTTTTTTCTCACTTCTATCCATAGTAATGAAATGACAAAGCCATTATATAGACATTTTACAATTGTATAATCACCTCAATCTCTGACTTGCTTTTTACATAACCTTAAAAATGAGCCCTTACTTACAACTGCAGTACTTACAATAGGAGCGGGTCCACCTCATGGAGGCCGCCATGTTTTTACAGTGGTAAAAGTGGAGGTATTAAACAGTGTTGATGACAGCTGAAGTCCACCATAGGTTCTCCTGCACGCTCAGGAGGGTGAGGGTGAGGTGATGGATGCAACATGCAACTTCGCATGGAGGTGACACCAAATCTTACACACTGTACCGTTAAAGGTACAGTGTGTAAGATCATTTGGTCATTTGTGTCCCTTCTAAAATCATTACAAAACAGGTCAACTGACATTTTCATAACATTATAATGATAAATGAGCCCATTTATGCATATTTACATGAGGAATGGGTCCGATTGGTTGATTAAACCTCTGACTTGACTCTGGCCATTTCCGAGGTCAGTAAATGTGATAATGTGATGTTGACAGGACGCTGTTTACATGGGAAACATTTACAATTCTTCAGTCTGGGTCAAATAGAATGTCAATCAATCGTACTTGGGTCCTTGTGAATGTTTCCGTCCTAACGTGAACTAGGCGTCGGTGAAGGTCCCTGTGTTTCTTGTTGCGTGGAGCAGGATGAGTTGGCCCGAGGGAAGCGGGTCATGTGTTTTTCTGTGTGTATTAGATCATCACTCTCCTGGAAGGAAATATCCAGTGACCACATGAGTTTGTGCATTATTGACACCACAAGGGTGAACCTAGACTCAGTTTGTCTCAAACGTATTCACCTTAATGAAATGTATTTCACACACCCATATTCACACACTTATTTTTCCAGTTTTAGTTTGGTTATCGTGGCATATTTCATTTTAAAGGTGCACCGTGTGCGATTTTAGTCATATTTGTCACTTGTCACAAATACTACAAAGCAATTATACACGGACATCTTGATGAATTTGTGGTCACCCACATTTTTTCCCATGAGCCTGGGCTGGTTTTTGCCAGCGGGCTGTATGTTGGACACCACTGCCTTAAGCAGAAGTGTCAATCAGCAAATATATCAAGTATGATGACATACATATTCCTCGTTTGATTCATATGGTTTTTATGGGGTTTTAGGTTTTAAAAAATTCAAGTTGTTGATTTTTGACTTTTATCACTAAAATGTATTATAAATGTTTATATGAGCAGTAGGGTGAGATAGCCGCTTACAACAGGGCTGCAAAATACCAAAGCATGACTTCTTATGCTTCATCTGAAAGTACTTGGCCCTACCACCGACGTCGTATACCACATCAGTGAATCAATCAATCAACATTTATTTATATAGCGCTCTACAACACCAACAGCTGCCCAAAGTGCTTTACAATAAGAATAAAAACATCACAAAACAAAAAAAAACACATGAAAACATGATCATATACATAAAAGTTAAAGAAGATACAGGGTGAAAAAGGCACCACACTGCCACAAACGTGTCAAACTTGTGGCCCTCGGGCCGAATGTGGCCTGCAAAATGATTTCATGTGGCCCACGAGAGCTTTAACGGAATATCATTGTCTCAAAATAAATGTCTAAAGCGTTCGTTACGCATGAACTCTAGTTGATTGCACTTTTCATGTGTGACAATATATTCAGCGTGTTTACATGATCACATTTATCACATGTATGTAAATGCCGATACAATATTTGTAACTTGAATAAATGAAAATCAAGTATGCAGACAGTTATTTATCTTATATTTATATGAAGTAGTAATCACATTTAGTGGCACATTTAAATCCGGCCCCTTGAGAGCAACCGTGACGCTGATGTGGCCCTGCCGTATACAGCGCTTACAATACGTTTAATCCACCACGATGACATCACTTCGGATTAGTAAAACATCTCTTCATTTCTGCGGTATAGAGCGGCCGCGCCGACACTGCGATTTTGACCAGAAATACCCCCAATATAAACAGACCACCCAGGAGAAGAACCACAACACCACCCCAGTGGTTTGACAGCATAGAAAGGGGCTCACGCTGTGTTTGGGACACAGTCGCCCAGACGTGTGCTTCAGGTCGGCGGGGGCCCGAGTCTGTGCCGAGTCGTCAGGATGCAACACAGCAGATGATGAAGTGACGGGGGTCTGATGTCATCGCTGGTTCAGCTGTCGGGCGTCAAATCGTCCGAGACGTGTCACAGTACTCGCTCGGTGAGGGTCGGACCCCCTCGTCTCACCGGCTGCAAACAGTTTACGTTTAGTTTAAGGGGTAAGTGGGGGGGGGGGTTGTTGATCTGTGTGGGGGGGTGGTGTTTCTGGGTTTCTTGAGATATCCCGCAGCTACGCTGTAATCTCAACCATACGGGGAGGAATTCCACAAATTCTTCCGCCCCGACTCCTCCTCGTGTTTCTAACACTTTGGCAGGTGCGACGGTGGATTTCATTTTCACTTTTGGCAGATTGTGAGGGCCCCACCCTCCAGTCCCAACCCACCGAAGCTCCCCAGTTATTTCAGCTGCGGCGAGGGCAAAAGAGGAGCCGCACATCGTAGTCGGGCACTATTTGGTGTTATTCAGCCAAAGAGTGGAACGCCAGTCATTCCATTCATCAGTTCATCCATTCATTATCGATGCCAGTGGTTCTCGACAGGTCTGGTTCCGGGACCCGACGTTAACGCGCAATGACGAGCCGGCACCCGAATCGAGGCATTGTTTTTCAGATGGTGCGGTGCGATGGTGCGCTGAGGTTTTGGCCCTCAGTGTCAGAAAATCCACAGCTCAGAGTTTTACTGTCAGCTGAAGTCGACCTCAGGTTCTCCTGCACCTTCAGACGGGTGAGGTGATGGATACGACCCTGCAACTTCACCTCGTGACGTCATCAAATCGTGCACACTGCGCCTTTAAGTGACCAAAACGGTGTCATCAGAATTAGTGTTTGCTCCACTTGTTGGATTAAACTCATGTAAGCTGATATCGGATACTCTCGAGGTTTGCACCTTTGTACTTTGTTATTATGCACACATTTTCATTGCAGCTGGGTTTTTTTTGTTCTATCGATTCTATCGTTTGCTCTATTGTCTCGTCTGCCGTCAGCGGCGACGCACTCCTGAGCTGCGAGGAGACGCGCCCTCACAGCCGTCTCTGCATTCGCTCACTGGCTTAAGTCATGAACTCACCGGCCCTGTTCAGACACGCCACTAACAAGCATTGAAGTGATCCGATCACAACGAGACTTTGGGCTTTAGGAACAAGCGCGAGCGGAGCCAAGAAACAAGTCATGTTTTTTTTGTTACTATTGCTTCACCCGAGTTTGTTGGGCTACCTTGACATCACAGTCCGAGGAATGTTGGAACGGCTGCCAGTGGTTTAGTCGCATTCCTCCGAGGTGATAGAAAAGTGTGAAAGGAAGCGGAACAAACGTCATGCAGAGCGACGTAGAGGAACGAGATGATACAATCCATCTCTTGTCACAGTCTCGTCCTGCACGTTTTAACAAACAGACGTGGTACGTTCCTTACGGTTCACAGCGAGGGGCTCACCCAGACGGATGACGCACAATAGGAGGTAAACAAACTTGTAGGTCATAGGGTGGCCACTGGGAGCAGACTCCAAAAGGGACCAAATCCCCATAGACTCCCATGTTAAAAGGGTCAACTTTAGAGGTGAACGAAACATGTTTAAAGGTGCAGTGTCTAAGATCTCAGTCATTTTTGTAAGTTCTAAAAATATTACAAAACAACATACTGACATTTTCATGAATTTATAATCAAAAAACACATTTTTTTGTGTGTGATTACCCTTAAATGAGCCCTTTAATGTGTATTAACATGAGGAGGTGGTCCTCTCTAAGGGGGCTGCCATGAACGTACTCAACATCTCTTGAGTACTAGTGACAATTGAAGTCTACTATTTGGGTTGTCCTGCATGCTCAGGGTGAGGGTGAGGTGATGGATACAACCTGCAACTTCACCGCTAGATGTCACCAAATCGTACACACTGCACCTTTAAAGCCTGGTACACACTTTGGCTTTGATCTCAATCAGTCACATGTTCACCCATACGGGGCGAGAAATCTTTTCTAACTCGCTTATTTTTATTTTAGCGACGTCAACTAACGACGAAACTATGCATAATTACCGGCGTGGTCTCTTTGACTGACTCCCGAGCCGACCGGTCACGTACATAAGGTGACGGCGCCACGAGCCGACCCACAGCTCCGTGTGTGTTCCGCCTCTTTTTGAGTGAACCGGGAACCAGGGAGGAGTTAGGATTCAGCAAGATGGCTGCCAGGGACTCGCCCACAATTTGCCACAAATCCACTCGGCTGAAACCAACGGGTGACGGCACCGACGCTCCCGTCTATGGTTCACATCCAACATGTGTCTTTAATCTTGGAAAAAAAAGAAAAAAAAGAAAAAAAACAGCAAGGCCTGCAGTTTTGAACTTAGACATACAAAAATTCTCGTATATTCACGGCTATGGAGTTGTAAATCAGAGCCCGTGTTGACTTCCCGGTGACGTAAAAACCACAGTGTAAGGCAGCATCAGTTAATCAGCTCCAGACGAGTCCTGGTGGTGTCGAAGCATCCTTCCCGTTTCCTGCCTCCTGTGTTAAAGCTGTGTGAGCGCAGGACGACCCTGGAATGACCAACTAGGGACACCGCTTCTTATGAGAGGATCAAATGAGTATTTACGTCAATGTCTCGTTCCCAAATGGAAGGGAACTCTGCAAATCATGTGATACGTATGAATGTGGCACTATACAAACATCCCTCTCCCTTGTTTCAGTTGTTGAACTCAAAGCAGGGTTATCAGAGATAACATTCATATTTCTAGAACTGACAAAAGTGACTGAAATCGTACACACTGCGCCTTTAACGCCTGAAAGGAAGAGGAGAGGTGAGGCTTATCTAGCTACCACTAAGACACATCTTCAGGTTTAGATAGTATCACTACATCGGCATGTATGTACAATTTGTGCTATGTTTAAGAACACGTCCGTACACTGTTTTCTGTACACCTGTTTCCCAGGATGCCCGTGGAAACTCGGTCCATCAGAGACGGAGGAGCCGTGGGTCGATTTCCATCCATCGCGCTCACATTTGGCGACGGCGACCCCACCGAGGGAGAACAACCTGAGGAAAATGACACGGAGACGGGCGACGCGTGTCGGCAGTGGTTGCGGAGGGTCTGTCCCTGCTCCTGCCCCACACCAAAGGATGATGACATCACAGACACCGTGGTCACAGGGGTGGATGATGTGGACAATGCGGACAAGGAGGACGAGGAGGACGAGGTGAAGCCTTCGACTGGTGGAAGCGAGCTGGATGGTAGGTGGCATCTCGGTGGGCTCATCTGCATGTCAGCGCAAAGTATACATGCCACACTTTTACGATGAGGACCTCCCCTCTCATATCTGTGTTTGGACAGCGCTCCTCCTCAAAGTGAAGTCCATGGACCTGTTGAGAAGCAAATCAGGGGTGAACCGCGCAGAGCATCACACCAACCTCTACGAGAGCGACGACTTAATCGTCCGCAGAGGACAGGCCTTCCAGATGTGGATCACCCTGTCCCGACCTTTTGACCACAGCGCTGACAAACTTCACCTCGAGCTGAAGACAGGTGAGTCAGATTAGTTTGGGCACAAAACAATCCAACCAGTCAACATAATATCATCATGTCTTAGGGATGTTTAAAGTTGCAGTGTGTAAGGTTTCGTTCATATTTGTCACTTAAAAAATATTCTATACTGACGTTTTCATGAGTTTCTAATCACCAAAATGATATTTTTTTTCCATTACCCTTGAATGAGCCCATTCATGTACATTTATAAGAGGATGGGTCCTCTGTATGTTTTTACAGCAGCCCGGAGTGAACCAACAAAACATGAGGGGTGAGTGTGAGGTGATGGATACAACATGCTACTTCACCTGTAGAGGTCACCAGGTCTTACACACTGCACCTTTAATGTACATTTGAAAAACATTACTCAAATCACTATTTGCCAAATAAAATTAACAAACAAACTTGACTAAAGACAAAATAGATTAAAGATCTAGTTTGATAGATTTTGGTGAAATTAATTCCATCTCAATCGTCGGTAAGTGACTATGACAAGATATAATTGATGTTCTATTTGTGTATAATCATCAACATTTCCGAAATAGTGCGGTTATTGTTGTCATTACCCTGAAACGAGCCTTTGCTATTTACATCAAGATCAGCTCCTCTGCACCAACACTGCAGTTTTAGATCGTTTTTATTGGAACCTAGAATGGACAAACAACGTCTGAGCTTTAGAGGTGCCGTGTTTCAGATTTCACTCATTTTGTCACTTCTAGAAAAATCTCAAAACAATTACGTTCTGACATTTTTATATTATAATCACCTTTTTTCCTATGACCCTTAAATAAGCCCATTAATGTATATTTACATGAGGAGGGGGTCCTCTCTTTTTTACAGGAGCCCAGAGTGGACGTACTAAACATCTTATAAGTTTTAATGACAACTGAAGTCGACCACAGGTTCTCCTTCATGCTCAGAAGGGTGAGGGTGAGGTGATGGATACAACATGCAACTTCACCACTTGATGTCATCAAATCTTGCACCTTTCACTGCACCTTTGATTATAAAAATCATACTTTAGTTTGAGGACATCTCCCAAACAAGAATTTCCACCCAAAAGTTTTTACTTCCATGCCGGAAAAGACTGATTTGTCCACAGAAAGATTGGGATGAGAGGTTTGGTTATTATTGCTATGGAAACCCCTCTGGTTGCCATGCTCCAAACCATCAATGGACAATTTGCTGTCAACGCTGCACAACAGTGGCAACTGTCCGAGCCTCAGTCTCACCTTTTCACCCTGTCATCCATTCTGTCTCTTCTTCTCTTCCCTGTCTTATAGTGAGCAGGGAAGAGAAGTATTGTGTCGCTCTCTCACAGAGAGGACGGAGCGACACAGCTCCAACAATTACAGCTTTTAGCAATAAAGAGTGAGTGTGTGACTGTGCCAAAAAAAATTAGACTTAAGTTGAACTTTAAATTCAATGTGTACTTAATTGCAATCAAACCTGCAGTTGACTGCTTTTATCAATGAAACTGGATATTTACCTAAAGGTGCAGTGTGTAAGATTTGGTGACATCTAAGAAGTGAAGTTTCATGTTGTATCCATTCACCTTTCCCTCACCCTGCTGAGCATGCAGGAGAACCTATGGTAGACTGTCATGAAAACTCCAAACATCTTTAGGGTGTCCACTCTGGGCTACTGTAAAACCATGGCGGCCCCCGGTAGGACCCCCTCTTCATGGAAATATACAATAGTGGACTCATTAAAGGGTAAGGAAAAATAAATCAAACACTGAGTTGATTACAAATTCATGAAAATGTCAGTATGTCAATGTTTTGGTCGATTTTTAGTGACAAAAATGAGTGGAATCTTACACACTGCACCTTTAATAAAACACATTATTGACAGAAAATCTTGTACACTAATCTACACTATTCCTAATGTTGCTGGGAGACAATGTGAGACAAGTCACTTTGTTCCTGGACATAATCAATATTTTACGTCTGTTTGTGTGTGCGCACATGCCCACCTCCGCCTCTGATTGGTTAATCATGACATTTTACTCTATTGCCAATCATCATGACTTGCAGGAGTGTCAAACTCATTTTCACCAAGGGCCATATCAGCATTATGGTCGCTCTCAAGGGGGCCGGTTTTAATTGTGGGACTAAATGTGATTACTATCCAACATATTGAAAAATAACTGATTTGATTATTATTGATCAATCTATTATTTATCTAAGTTACAAATATTGTATATGCATTTCCACGCATGTCTTGTAAACACACTGAATATATTGTTACACATAAAAAGTGGCATGTGTAATTAACAAGAGTTCATGCCATGTTCTTACATTAAACCAGAGTGGACGTACGTAATATTTTACGAGTTTTAATGGCAACTGAAGTCTACCGTCGGTTCTCCTGCGTGGTTAGGAGGGGGAGGTGATGGATACAATATGTAACTTAACCTCTAGATGTCCCCACATCTTACACACTGCCCCTTTAAAAGTATAATCCTCCATCCGAGTGACAGAGGGAGACAATGCATGTTTTTTCCAAATGTGCACAGTGTTGTATAATGCTAAAAATAAGCCTGTCATACTAATAATTATCACAGGAGGACAATAGCAGCTGCACAAAACGAAAGCTTTTATGCTTTTGAAAATCATTCCCTCCGAATGGAAGAGATTTCACTTCAAAACAATCTGTCAAGCAGAAAAGAGCATGTTTTCCTGTTTCATCTGTCCCCACAGCAAAGTGTCCAAACCAGACCCCGTGTTCTCAGATGTAAGCCCCGCGATATGAAGCTAATCACAGCTTGATCACTCTGTCGTACAACAGCAAATGTGACATTTTTTTTCAATGTTGTGAGAAACAATGTGTGTTAAAGCTCCAGGGAGCATGCGCATGTTCTTAGGAGTGGGGGGGGGGGGGGGGGGGGGGCAAAAACGGGGGGGGGGGGGGGGGGGGCGGAGTCGACAACGACGGCGCGTCTCTCCGGGACCGGCTCAACAATTTCTTTGCGCAATTTGAAGCGTCGAATCCAACAACTAACCGAGGGTCCACCCACGAAACGCGGCGGGTCCGGATAACATCCTGCACTGGTGAGCCGACAGATGTTCCGACTGACATCTTCAACATCTCCCTCAGTCAGGCCATCGCTCCCAGTTGCTTCAAAACGTCCACCGTAGCGCCAGGGGCGAAGAAATCATCGTATCTCGTCCACATGACGACCCCCCCCCCCCCCCCCCCCCCCCCCCCCCCCCCCCCCCCCCCCCTCCCCACACACCCCCCCCCCCCCCCCCCCCCCGTCGCTCCGACACCAATTGTGATTTGGGTTGTGTTTTGACCGGCTGGTCGAAGCCACACATCGCAGCCAGCCTCCCCGCCTCACTCGACCCGCTCCGGTTCACTCGTCGTCCCAACCGCTCCACAGGGGCTGCGACATCCACCACCCTACACTCGGCCGTCACTCATCTGGACAACGAGGACACCAATGCGAGAATCCTGGACATTGGTTTCAGCTCGTGGCTCGATGCAATCATCCCCCGGAGACCGATGGAGAAACCCCTCCTCTTTGGCCCAGACCACGGGCATATGTCTCTGGATCCTGGAGCTCCTAAACCGAGAGACCCCAGTCTGTCCGTGTTGGAGAAAACATCTCTGACTGCATCCAGATACGAGGGGAACCAGATCATGGAATTTGCGGATGACGCCACCGTGGTAGGACTCGTTCGTGGAAATGAGGGGTCGCGAGTACAGGGAGGAAGTCAAACACTTAGAGGGCTGGCGCGAAGAGAACAACACGGTGCTCAACATGGAAAAAAAACGAGAAGATGATGATCGACTGCCGAGGGTCACGGCCCGAGCGCGTTCTCCTCGGCATCAGCGGGCGCGCAGGGGAAAGAGTGGAGAGCATGGAGTTCCTCGGGGGCTGCAGATCTGGCAGGACCTGATGTGGATCAAGACCACCTCAGGGACTACAGGACGGGCCCAGCAGGGACGATACTTCCCGAGGAAGCCTCAGGACCTTCTACAGAGGTGCGGTTGAGAGCGTTCTAACGTAGTGTATCTCAAACCCGGGAACCTGGTACCAAAGAGCCCGATCTGCAGAGGACAGTGAGGGGGAGCTCAGAGGGTCACCGGAGCTTCCCTCCCCTCTGTCCAAGATGTCCTCCAGAGCCGCTGCAGGAACAGGGCACTGAAGATGGTCAGGGGGCCCCTCTCACCCCCTCCACGAACGCCTTGAACTGCGACCACCAGGCAGACGGCACCGAAGCGTAAAACGCAGGACTACGAGAGCGATCGACAGCTTCATTCCACAAGCTGTGAGAATGCTGCGCTGCTGATCAGCGACCGGCGCACTTTCGCACTTCAGTTACACTCTCAGTCTCTGAATGATTGGATCTGATTTTCTCACTTAGTCTTTTTAACTGGGACCTTCTTCACAGCCGCTGCTACGGACATTTTTAATGTCACACAACAGTTGTTGCTGCTACACGCCTCAGGGATGTATGTGTGTGTGTGTGTGTGTGTGTGTGGGGGTGGGGGGGGGGGGGGGGGGCACCAACCGGGGGGGGGGGGGGGGGGGGGGATGCTTTCGTAGGTGTGTGTATGTTTGACATTTGATTGGATCCCTGGAGAAACGCTCTCCCACTTTGCCTGCACTACTGTTGTATGTGCAGTGAAACGACAATATTCGATGATAATTGATCAATAATTGAATTGATTTGATCGAGGTGTCTCACTCTGTGTCTCACTCTGTGTCTCACTCTGTTGTGCTTGTGGCTCCCTCTGACTTATTTAGTGCAGTGCTTCAGACAGTGTAGTTCAGCAGCCCTGCTCTCCTAGTCCTATAGAGGGCGGGCTCCGTTTCAGTTGTCACGCAGAATCAGCAATTTGTCTGTCCAACGTCTCACGGTCAGATTGCAGCTTTCGGATTTGATTTTGCAAAGTAATTTGTAAACAAAACAACAAATAAAGGCAAGGTCACACCCACTGAGGATAGAAGATAAAAGCCAGGGGGGGAGCTGCGCTTATCAACTCTCGCTCTAAAGAGCACAAACAACATGTGACTCGAAGGCTCTGTCAGCTGCTCCCTCACATCAAACATCTCTCGCTCATTTGAAACCTATCACCAAATACGTTAAACAACCTTGCAGTGTGTACGATTTGGAGTCACCTACTGGTGAACTTGCGTATTGTATTGCGTATCACCTCACCCTTGCCATTAGAGCATGCAGGAGAACCTATGGCAGCCCTTTGATGTCATTCAGACTCAAAAGACGTTTAGTATGTCCGCTCTATGCTACGGTAAGAACATGGCGTCCCGAACAGAATGGACCTGCTCCCAAAGTAAATATACATTAAAGAGCTCATTTCAGTGTTATGTGAAAGCATGAAATAGGTTGTGGTGATTATAGATTTGTTCAAATGTTCATATATCATTGTTTTGTAATTCTATTTCAGTAGATGCAAGTGACAAATAATTGACAGAAATCTCAGACACTGCACCTTTAAAGATCATAAATCTAAGGTGTCTAACGTCTCGTCGCGGAACAGAGCCGGCGGCGGGTTTAGATGTGGGGGAGAGGAGACGGGTGAGGACGCGAACACCGGTGAAATGAATGAGGGGAATGTGAGAGAGACACGAGCGGAAGCCGCTTTTACACCAACACGCCAGGACCCCGGGGTTACACAATAAAACAGGAGGTGGAACGGAGAGCTGGCGAATGACGAGACTTGACACGTGCTCCCCGGTGCTCATATGATTGAAAAGAATCATTTTCACATAATAATTATCTGGATAAAACACTTATTGTCTGATTGCCTTGGAATTTACTTTTCAAGGTGCCGTGTTTGGTCATTTTTGACCCTTCTA
>JAFBJT010093669.1:3304-25870 GCA_016785325.1 Chascanopsetta lugubris
TTCACACGAGGCCCCAGTTGAGAACAATCCACTTGCAAACAGTAAAGCTCAGTAATTAGCAGCTTGTTTTAGTTAAGAAATAAAGCAACAGATTCTTTGGCGTCAGCCCCCAGCGGATACTCTGTGAACTGCACGTTTTTTCACTTCCTATTGTGCCTCATCCGTGTCCAGAGACTGGCCCTCAGCTGGCACATTGGGCTTAAATACTCTCGAACCAATCAAGAACCAAGAAGAACAGGTGTGCTCAAACAATGGGAGGAAATCTAACAAAGACAGAGTGGAGTCAGGAGCACATGGCAAAACGAAACAAGCAGAAAACACATGACTCCTCAAATGGAAACAAAGGCACATGTTGCTGGAAACAACAGAAACTCATTCAGGATCACTAACACCTCGACACGAGGTTCTTCAAAGTACATTTGAACAAACTACACTCAGGTACGTTTACTGAAGCTAGTTTGTTGTCTTCTTGACAGAATTGTAACGTGCAATTGCCAACAAAGAGCGGCAGGTTTTTCTATTGATTGAATCGACACATCTGCTTGGTCAAAGGTGAACAGTGACATCACTCAAAAACTCTCTGGATAATTCACTGGAACTGAGCAATTCAATGTTGAGATTTCATAAAGTTCGTTGCTGTTGTCTCAGAGTGTGATTACATCGATGCGCTTTTATTTGTAAGTAGATGAATGTTAGGAGAGATCAAACAAATCAAAGCTAAATCCTGTTAACTCTCACCCAGTTTAACCCCACTTTGAATTTGGATGTGGTCTTGGTAAATCAAACATAAATTATGTTTTTTTTTCACAGTTCAAAAACGTTGCTTTGAAATAAATAAATAAATACATGAATGAATATAAGAAAGAAATGAAAATCAAGTTAATATATTTTTCAATCATTGTGATTGATTGAAAATCAGGTATTCAAGAGCGAAACATGTGCAGGATAAAAATGCCAACCGCACAAAATCCTAGAACTGGGTTTGTTTACAGAATTTCCAGTTGTGTGTGTGTGTCTGCCCTTGTTTACCTTGGAACTGCCACTGGTCTGAGAAATGTACAACGAAAAGTACACAGAAGCGCTGCGGCGTTTACGGAGCTCGTAACGGGACTTATGACTTGCAAGTTATAAAAAGTACATTGTTTGAAGCTACACCTTATTGACTATGTTGTTTATAATGTGGATCTAAATTAAACCCAATCGTGATGTAAAATTCACCTGTTTTTTGTCGTTTTATTTGATTGGTGGTATTGATTATTACTCAGTGTGCTCTTCAATTAGAGTTTGAACTTTGGGACGACCTGCCAGGCTCTGGCTCCATAATGGGGCTGGAGTAACAGGGAGGGACTTTATAAAAGTTTGGTGTAGACGTGTTGTTGTATATGTCAAGAGAGACGGAGCGAAAGAACACAGAGAAAAACATTTGATATAGCCCAAGATGGGTTATAGGATGCTGTGCCTGTTGCTGCTGCTGAGCAGCTACACATTGGCCCGTAAGTAGGAAACCTTCCTCCTTTGATCATCATGTGTGCAAAATCTTAACGGTATCTTTTTTTCGTTGTTGATCAGTTTGGTAAATCAAGGTGAAATGAATTTGGTGTCTGCAGAATAAGCCTCGATGAGACAGTTCCACGGTTACGCACGTATGGCCAGCATTTGTTTTGCCTGTGGTTCAAATGTGGCAGTGAGATCAACAGGCATCGAGCCTGTCGAGAGGGAATCCAAAGTTAATAGATATATATGAGAAAATGATACAAAAGGTTTTACCGGTTGCTTTTAGTCTGCAATAGTTCTGTGAATCTAAGACTTATTTTTGTATAATGCTTATGTTTAAAGGGATGCACTTGCTCATAAAGTTGACTTATATTTTTCAGTGATCAGACCCAGAGTTTTGTCTTCACATCCCAGTATGTTATGCTTTGTTTTCTAGAGGAAAGCAGTGACGTCAGTGAGCAACCTCAAACATGCCAATGTAAGTAGACAAAAATCCTAATTTGAAGTTTGTACATTGGGTTGTTTTGTTCTGACTGGTTTTCAAAATATGCCCATTGCTCCTTTCAAGCGGTACATCTTGAAATAAGTTGAATTATTCCAGACACATTGTCAATTCATAAAAGGGGCCAATAGGCACAGAGCCAGGTTTGGTGATTTGTTGTTCAACACAGACACTGACGGGTCATGCTAAGCTAATATACACAAGACCTGTTTTCGACAGATAACACGAGGTACTGATAAACTCTTGCGCTGTGCCGTTTATTGTCCAGTACAAAAATACAATACGATTCATTGTTGAGAGCGTCATTCGGGACAAAGGTCTCAGGCCGAGCGATGACAGTGAACTTCAGATGTATGATTCGATTCGATTCAGTTCAAATACATTTGTATATCCCACATTCACAAATGACACACAGGCTTCACAGGGTGGGTAACAGCCTCTGTCCGTAGACCCTCAGCAAGGGTCAGAGAAACACGACCAGGGGGAAAAAACAAAAACCCCTTTGAACAGGAAAAAAAGAAAGGGTAGAAATGCAAAGGAAATAAAGTCATCGATGTACCTGTGATAAATAACATGTTTCAGAGTCAGTTTTACCGTTTGATACAATCACCTAATTGCAGTGGCCTCCAGATTGAAGGCAAACAGGAAATATCTCTACCAGTACACCACTGAGAGCAGAAACGGAGTGGTGGGCACCGCAAACCTGCGGAACGGACCGAAAATGTCTTGTCAGGTGCGTGACCGTGTCCCACTTAATAACAGAAAGGCCTTATCTGAGCTCTCCCTCTCTCCCCGCTGACCCTGTATCTACTGTCCCATATCTTTAGGTGGAGATCGAAGTCCCCCAGGCATGCAGATTCATCATGCACACCAGGGACTGTGCTCTCAGTGAAGTGTCCGACACGGACCCCCAGGGTCAGCCAGTTTACGTGCAGGCTCCCGGCTCTGAGGCCTTTCGAGCTGCCATGGAAAGGTTTGTGCAAACTATTGCTCACATGATCTCTTGCACATGCAGTGTTGTGACCTCTCATCTGAGATAAGATGTAAAAACATCTCCGCATGACATTGAGCAAAGATGCAAAAGGTTAGGTTGCAGGTATCATTTACAAATGGCGAATTAAAATTGCAGACAAACAAACGGCTCCAAAGAAATGATAACATTGGTTGATATGTTTCTCATGGTTTGTATTTTTTCATCCAGGAACCCTCTGAAGTTCAGCATCGCGGACGTCGCCACTGTTCGACTTTACCCCGAGACAGAAGAGCCGCTTAACATCCTCAACATCAAGAGAGGAGTTATCTCAGCGCTTATTGTGCCAGTCAGGGAGGATGGACGCAGCAGTATCGTGGTTAGTCTCACACCTCCACCCTGAACCACGGAAACACTTCACATACATGGCAACCCCAACCAAAGATACCTGAATATCAGTGATTATACAGCTGCACATACGGCATTATATGATGAATCAAATAAGAATGTATACGCACGAAGAATAGGTAGTCTCTCTGTAAACGAATACCGCATGTTTTAGACCACCCTTGTATTTGTATGTGTTTGAAAATCAATATTTTGTTCCCCCTCGTCAGAGCACAGTTCACGGCCTGTGTGTGACAGACGCCCAGGTGACCGGGAGGAGGGACATCCCAACGGATGTGACTCTCTCCAGAGATCTGTCGCAGTGTGACCAGTTCCACAGCAGAGAGCTCGTCAACAGCCCCTTGGCCCTGCTGCAGAAATTAGTAAGAGAGACGCTGTCACCTGGCGCTTCAAGAGCCACATTATAAATGTAGCTACGCTATGTTCTACATATATATATTTCACTAAATACCTACATATTTTTGTTCTCAGCATTGGCCGCTGTCAAAACTCATTTCAAGCACTCAAGGCTGTGACTACCAGTTTGATAACAAAGGGAAGCACATCTTGAAGGGCATGTGCAGAGAAAAGCACCTCTATCTGCCATTCTCCTCTGAGTGAGTCATCCTCCAGTGGATGTGTATACGAGCGTAGCATTCCACATTCCACATTCCGCATTCCACTGTTTTTGCACAACCCTCTATTTTGCCTTGCAGCGGAAATGGGATCTCCTCCGTTGTGACTCAGGACCTCAGCTTTCAGAACTCCAAGAGGCTCGGCAACAGAGTGTTTGGTGAGTGCTCCGTCAAGCGTGACTCCATCCTGACACCTTGTGTTTTGGTTCGCGTGGGTTGAGAAATCTCTTTGCGTGCACAGATGTGGACCCCACACAAAGACAGCCCCTCCATTTTGAAAACCCTGGCGATAAAGCCCCCGTCCAGACCCCGGACGATGTCCTGAGCACGCTGCGGGATCTTGTGGCTTTGACGGGCACAGATCAGGGTCAGAAGAGGCCTGGGCTTTTCCACAAGCTGGTGTCGGGCTTGCGTGTCCTGAGGAATGAGACCCTGAGCCAGACGGTCACCGAGATGCTCAAAGTATCCAGCTGGTTAACCTGGCAGGCTTTACTCCAGTGTGGAACCTCAGAGTGCACCAGTGCCATTCTGCAGGCCATCAGGACCATTGATGGGGTGTCGTATGAGGTGGACGCCCTGGTCTACGGGTTGAGCCTCCAGGCAAACCCTGACGAAGCCCGTGTCAGAGATTTGCTCAGCATGGCTCAGTATAAACAGAGCAAGGCCATCATGTACGCTCTGGTCAACACGGTCAAGAAGTAAGATGAAGGCGACAAAGAAAGAACAAAAGAAATAATAACATTCCTCCAAACCGTCCATCATTTCCTCTGCTGCTGCTCCACAGGTTCCATAAAGGGGAAGTGACACCTGTGGTCACCGATGTGTCAAAGTTCATGGAGGGACTCTTAAATGAATGTTCAGGGGAAGTCGCCGATTACGACACAGACTTTCCTCTTGACCCCCATGAAATGAGCTTCCTCGTCCTGAGGGTAACGATGATCACCGAGACATGTGGCAAACAGCATCAGTATCTACACGGGTGATGTCATATTTACTGATATCAATTTTCTGCTCTCTAGGTTGTTGGTGTTATGGGTGAAGCGATGCAAGCTGTGAGCCCTGGCTTGATTTCCTCCATTTTGCAATGTGCTCAGAAAACAGACATTCCCTTATCGAACCAGAAGGCGGCTTTACAAGCCCTGAGACTGATGGACATTAATGATGAGGTAACACGTTTCTTGTTCACGCAGCTTCTGGGACCTGGAGTGAAATGATTGAAAATGAAATATTGCGAAAATATACAATTATCTATCTTTTGGTCAACAACAGGTCAGGAGCATTCTAATGGACATCTACCAGGACACACGGAGTTCTGCTGAGAAGCGCATCGCTGCTTACCTGGTTCTGATGAAGAGCCCAAATCAAGCCCTGATCAAAGACATCGTCAACAGTTTAGAGAACGTCAGAGATGAAGAACTCGGCAGCTTTGTGGTTTCTCACCTGAGAAACATCCACAACTCTGATGACCCACAAATGTCTGAGTGAGTAATCACCATGTGTGATGTGATATTTCATGAACAATTACTGGTAAAAGTCTACAAATGGTGGGTGATGTCATTGACTGACTGATGCTGTGTGCACATGTCTGGCGAAGCAACATATTTGTGCCGAATATCAAAAGTGATGCTCAACCCCAAATTTCAGACTGGTCAGGTTAACGTTTAACATGGGGAGGACATGAAAAGACTTTATAACTGCCTGAGGAATTGTTCTTTGAATGTGGAAGTGATCAAACTAGAGGTAAAAATGATGTCAATACCAATGTCATATAAATGACGTCAAGTGACATCTAATGTTGCAGTGTTTCTGCTGGCTTCCGATTGTGGAATTAAAAGTTAGCATTGTTACGGTGGCCGAGAAGTGCAAATCACGACGCAATTAAGACGAATCACAACGACATTAACTTCTACCGGAAGAGACGGGACAAACGAGCCGGTACTTCCCACCTCCGTAGCAGAGGCCGTCACTGATTGGACGCTTTGCCAATGACAAACTCGTCGCTGATTGGACCTTCTTGCCACAACGAGAGCAACGCATCTTTTTCATTCCGATGTTAAGCATCAATCGTGGACTTGCTCACCGGTAGTTCACCTTCGCCTTCCTGCGGTGCACTTCTGTCCAATCAGCGACGAGCTTGTCATTGGCAAAGCGTCCAATCAGTGATGGCCTCTGCTAAGGAGGTGGGAAGTACCGGCTCGTTCATCCCGTCTCTTCCGGTAGAAGTTAATGTTCTTTGTGATTCGTATTGTCGTTGTGATTTGTTTTAATCTTGTTGCGATTCGTCTTAATCTTGTTGCGATTCGTCTTAATGTCGTTGTGATTTGCACTTCTCAGCCACCGTACATTGTTCATAGCTATTCCAACTACACCTGCAGGTTTTCACCTGGGCCTCACTGGCACACTTCATGTAGTCATGTAGATTGAAAGTTTGGAGTTTTGCAGCTGTTTTGGCCTGAAACACTTTCTTCCTGCTCCTCCCCAAAGACTCAGGGAGTTCATCGAATTGGCCATAACTGACAATCCATCGCCTACGGAGAAGGAATTTGATGGGATGTCTCGTAACTACAAAGTCGACTCCCCCCTCGGATCAGCACGGACCAACATTATCTTCGATGGCAGAGACACTTTACCAAAGGAGGTGATGCTGGAAACAACGCTAAAGGTTTTTGACTACAATTATGATGTATTTGAGGTATGTTTTCCAGAATACACGATTTTATACATGGTAATGACGTATGTGTGAACTGCGCAGATCTTTTTCATGCATTAACAATCCATCCCCTCAAGGTTGGCGTTGAGGGATCTGGGTTTGAACCAACGATTGATGCTCTTTTCGGGGACGATGGCTTTTTCCCCGACACCGTTTCCAAAGTGATGTATTGGCTCAATGACAAAGCCCAGGTCCTCCGAGGTATTTTGGACAGAGTCTCCCCAAACAGAAAGAAAATGAAAAGACAGGTGAGGCATCATTTAAACAGATTTCATATCCTGTGATTATTTATGCGATTTATTCATTTATGCTATAACATGAATCTTTCCAGGTCCCACAGGATCTTCTGAGAGACATCACAAATGGCCTCCAGAAGCTCATGAATGACGCCAGGTTCTCTCAGGCCCCAGATGCCACAGCCTACCTTCGACTTCTCGGACATGAGATTGGATACTTCAGGACCAGTGAAATGAGACAAGTGGTTGAGACCCTCAACACGTACATCCATGTTTTCTTACGGGTGCTGCCTAGCCAGGTTAGATCTGTTCATTCCTTCATAGAATTACACATTTTGATGTGGAGATGAAAAGAGAAAAGTCAGAAAAATGTACCAACACAGCCACCATTCATTGTATTCAATGCTAACTCCAGCACGTGAATGGGATCATCATTACAATGTGATGAAAAATAGTTCATGATGATCATTCATGATTATAAGATGTAAGAACAAACACTGGTGGGGCTCACACATTTGATTTGACTTGCATGATACTTAGCAATGAAAAATTCGGACTTTGAAAATCCCCCCTGGGACAAGAATAAATTAAGGTTGACATGCAGATTGAAACACAACACAAAATTTCAGTTAGAATATTAATAAATTTACTGTGTCTTGCAACAACCTTTTACACAGATTTATTTTTAGTCTGATTTTGTATCAACATTTACAAATCTAAACTGTCTATGACGCCACTGTCTATTGTTAAAAACACTGAAAATCATGTATCAAGTAAATCTACTTTTTCCCCTCTTTCCAACAGCTCGCTTTATCTGTGGTTTCATCAACTGAAAACGAAATATTTGCCCACTATATCTTCATGGAGGATTCCTTCTCTCTCCCTACTGCTTCTGGATTTCCTCTGAAATTCTCACTGGCAGGTGTGTTTGCACCTGGTGCCAAAGGGGGTCTGGATTTCTCAGGACCCGGGGGTGTAAGTGCGCCTGTCTCAGTTGAAAACACCAAGAGGAACACAATTATCATTTTATGTAAATGGCTCAAGGTTATTGTTCTGCTGTGTGCTTTTCCGTGCAGACAGAGTTGTCTTTCATGCCGTCGGTTGGTCTAGAATTCATTACCAAAATGGGTGTGCACGTCCCGGACTACGTCGAAGCTGGACTTGAAATGCACACTAATATGCACCATGAGAGTTCCATCAATGCTGAAGTGACTTTGAACAGAAACCAAATGAAAGTGTCCATCCCTGCCCCGAAGACCAAACTTCAGTTGTTCAGCATCAGGTCAGTGCTGCCGATGTCCGGGACAGAAGGTCTTTCATGCAGAGGTTCATGTTTGCGTGCTGCTCTCTCTTCGCTGTCATAACTGTCCTTTGCATCTCTTGGAATTCAGCAACAACATACTGTCAGTTTCGTCTGGTCAAACAAAAGTGGTGCCGTCACTGCCAGAGGAGAGGTCAGACTCCACTGACTGTCAGCTCCTCTTTACTGGAGTGGAATTATGTACAGTACTGGGCTACTCTGATCCTGCTTCCCTGGAAAACACCCCATATTTCCCTCTGACTGGTGAAAGCATGTAAGAAAATACTTTGAGAAATATGATGTGAAAGCAAGTTTGATGTGAAGACAAGAAAAAAAAAAGCCCCAAAAGATTTAAATAGTGAATAGATCTGTGGCTAATTCATAAACAATGTCCTCTTGTAATTATTCCTTACTCTGTTCAGCGAGTCAGATGTAATGAAACATGTCCATTGAATCCAGGTTTGCAGTGGAACTCCGTCCCACAGGAGATGTTTCAGCGTACACAGCCTCCATCAGCACTGAGACTCTCAGAGAGGGTAAAAAGGGTCGTCACAAGGTCGACACTCTGAAGCTCATCCTGAAGGCAGAAGGTGCGCTCACTTTTGACTTTTCCTTCAACAATATTATACAAAGACATTAAAGGTGCAGTGTGGAAGATTTTGGTCATTTTTTTTTCACTTCTAAAAAGATTCTAAAACAATTAAATACCGACATGTTCATGAATTTTTTTGTCAATTACTGGTAAAAGTAATTTTACCCGTTAGCCTAAAATCAGCCCATAAATGTATATTAATGGGCTGGGGGGGGGGGGCTCAATGGTGGCCTTACAGTAGTAAAGGTGGACATACTAAAAACATTTTTTTTAGTTTTAATGACAACTGAAGTCTACTATCGGTTGCCCTGCATGTTCAGAAGGGTGATGGTGGGGTGATGGAAAAAACATGCAACTTCATCCCTTGATGAAGAACTTGATCCCGAGACAAAACGTAAGATAATAAAACTAGCTTTGAATTTTAAGATATGTATTTCGACATAACCTTGGATTCTCTGAGTTTGTAGAAACATAATATGTCACGAAGTTTGTTAAAAAAAATCCATGATTGTACACAGTGAGATTAGGCACAAGGTTATTCCTGGGAGTTGACTGATCTAGAATCTGACAATCTCCACTGCCTCTTAAGATAAGTGTTGACTAACGAGTATATCTGCTCTACCTAGGTGATGATTCAACAGAAGCCACGGTAACGGTCAAATATAACCGTGACAAATCCATTTTCACCACCGAGGTGCTCATCCCTGATTACGATGTGGAAGCTGGTATAAAGCTGGCTGTGACTGACGGCGATGCCACGGATAAGAAAATACGAGGCATCACCCTCGACATCACCAACAGGAACATTCCACAACTGACTCTTGTTGGGCGTTCGAGGTAGTTACTGTTCTTCCATGTACAGTTGGTTTTCATGTTGATACCCTAACTGTGCTCTTTGGTTTCATGACTCTGGGCAGGATATGAGAGGGTGGGCAACATGTTATGGTGGACACCACAAACAAATCCATGTTTGTGTTATCATGAGACATGTGGTTGAGTCTTTTTTTGTGTCAATTTAGGCTTGACATGATGAGGGACGCCATGTTGCAACTCCAGATGATCATCCCCTCGCTGAAAACAGATGCCTCTGTCACTGCAAAGCTAAAGAGGGATGAAGATGTGACCCTGGATGTAGAAACTGCCATTGCCCTCCCTGAGATATCGTACCAACACAGAGCTTTACTGAGATATGGTAACCAACAACCAGTCAGTCACAGCTTCACAAGTAGGGTCACATTAGGAAGAAGCATCAATTTAATCACTTGTACTTTTTCTCAACAGATGAAAACAAAGTTGAAGTGGAACTGAAATCTGACTTGAATTCAGAGATTCACAAACTGATCCCAAATATAGAAAACTACGACGAGCAGCTGCAGCAGCTCATTAATGATATCCTGGACCAGAAAGTGGCAAAGACTGATATGAAAGTCCGTCACATAGTCAACAAAGGGATTGAGGTAGTGCTTTTACATTTGACACAGTGTTTTGGTACATTTCATGCTCCTCTGGTTACGACTTTTATGTAAACTCATGGTCAAGAATTGGATATTGAGTTCCTGCTGGTGCTAGTGACGGCAGAATTGTATCTCCTTCCACAAAATGAAGTGAGGAACAAAGTGTATATGTTCGGCCAAATGACCTTTTTTAAACTCCATATAGTCAGATTATGATGACTTATATTTGCGGCCTTCAGGTTTGATCACTAATTACTTGTATTATGATTCACATTCTC
Source organism: Chascanopsetta lugubris (assembly GCA_016785325.1). Taxonomy (NCBI): domain Eukaryota; kingdom Metazoa; phylum Chordata; class Actinopteri; order Pleuronectiformes; family Bothidae; genus Chascanopsetta; species Chascanopsetta lugubris. The sequence continues at coordinate 13,863 of JAFBJT010093669.1, forward strand.
TAACTTAGAGAAAATGAATTGGTTTTCTCCCTCTGGAGTCAGACTTTGAATACTTTTCCTTTTACACATGCCATCCAACTCAAATTAATCAGTAAGTTCAGTTTAAGAAGTTTGACAAGACCATAAGTAAAACAAAAACGACAGTTTGCCAATACCATCATCAAATCCCGATGATTTCAAAAAGTAACACCACATTTGAACAGTTAGAACTGAGGTGATGAACCTGCGTTATGGAATATTTTCACATCATATTACAAATCTAGATTACAAGCATAGATGTGTGTATTTTTAGTACTTTGCAGCAATAGCGACTGTGTTTGTTCACAAGTGAATTGAAATGATCTTCGTGTCACTCCTTAGGCAGGTAACATTTGGCTGGACAAGTTAACTCTGCGTTTCCCTTACCTTGCGAACCTGCGAGGTAGGCGGAGCATCTCAGATCTTGCCTTGCCTGCAGTGCCTGACAAACTCTTTCTCCAGTCGTAAGTTTTTAAGAAACAAATGTTAAGAAATGATTTATTTTGAAATAAACACGACCTTAACAGCCGTCCTATTTGTTTACTTCCTCAGTGACAGCTTGTTCCGTTACCAGTTCAACAAGGATAAAATGGCTATTTCACTTCCTCTTCCGCTTGGGGGCAAACATTCAGAGGAACTCAACTTTCCAACCACTCTATCTACCCCCACACTAGACTTACAAGAGATTGGCGTATACATCCCAGCCAAGACCTTTCCATTACCATCATTTACCATACCACCCTCTTTGGATTTCACCATACCTCTTCTTGGTCTGGCTGAAGCATCCACAAAGATTAACAGCAACTTCTACGTATGGGAAGGCTCTATCACCGGGGGCAACGACACTGTTGACGTACCCAGCTACATTGCACAGTGCAAGGCCGTGGCTCAATCACCTCTCAACCTACTGTCATACAAACTTGAAGGTAAGTGCTTTCTTAATTGCTAATTATGATCTAATAGTCAAGTGTCTTCTTGACAAGGTGCCTTGCCAGCATTGGTTGGAATGCTGTGCCAACCAATGCTGTGCAAAACATGAACCTTCTGTTCAAAATCATCACAGTTACAAATTGTAATGTGTATTTACTGTTTGTGTCAAGGAATTGGAATGATGTCTGGAAGACCTGATGACTATCTCAAGTATCTCCTGGATATCTCCTTCAGCCATAGCCTACTTGATACAAGCCTGAGTGTCTCGGAGACAATGAGGGTGACAAACAAATTGAATGCACAAGCCAATTACAAGATGGAAGTTTCTAGTCCAGTTGGCCTACAGGCCGCTCTCCAATATTCTGCACAGTCAATGTCCACTCTGAATTCAGATGAAGTCACAGGAGATGGATCCCTGGATGGCTTGCTTAATATCGGTTCATTCAACGCCAACACCTCATACACGCAAACTTACAATCTGCGTCCATTAGATGGAGAGGGAAAAGGAGAATCCACCCTGTACTTTAATTTGCCATTCATACAAATTCACAACAGGATCCAGGGAGTCTACACAAACTCGGAGTTAAATATTGTGTCAAGAACCAATGCTCAGAAGGACGTCTTTAAACATTTTGCAGAGCTCAGGTATAAAGATGCCCAACTGACCTTAAAATGCAACACCTTTGCCACAAATAATGACACATCACTCAACAACAAAGTTGAACTTGGCGTGTCCAAACATATGGCCATCATCCGTATTGAATCACAGGCAGATGATGAAAGAAATAGGTTCTACTCCGAAATAACAGGGTTGCTGAACTCAAATGGTCTTGAGCTTAACTCAGAAGGTTCCCTCACATTTGACATTGGCCGTGGATTGCACAAAGCCTCTCTCATAATCGGAAGAAATGGTCTGACAACAAGTGGAACAAACAGCATTCAGTGCAGCCCTGTGACGATCGAGAATATTTTCAATGGAGCCGTAGACAGCGGTGGTGCTTCTCTTTCCTGCTGGACCAAAGCAGTTACTGAGGAGAGCCACGGAGAGGTGAACATTGAGGGCAAAGTCACAAGTAAGGAGGCCACTTTGCATGGTTCACTCAAGGGCAATTTATATGAAGCAACCACAAGAAACAACATAGATTTTCTCCTGAACCGCCAAGCTCTCAATTTCCTCAGCAATAACGTGGGAACATGGAAGGACATGAAAACAGAAAATAGCCACAGACTGATTCTTACCCTGTGGACGCTGGCCTTCACTTCAAAGACTGACAGCTTCATCTGTGAAGACATTTACTACAAGCATGATGCCAGTCTTAATATGAAGCCATTTGTTACATCAGTTGACGTGACGAATGACCTCAAACTGTATGATGCCAATTTGAAGAATGAAGTCCACATGAAGACTGAACCAATTAAGTTGGATCTGAGAGGAGTTGTGTCGGGAGCATATAGGGAAGAACACAACATTAAACATGGCTATGAGATAGTCTATGATGATATGGCTGGGACAATGAAATACAGCACATTTGGAGACATAATGGATGTTCAGCTCAGTCACAACTGTGAACTGGAGTTTGCTGGACTTTCTTCGAGGTCACAATGTGAAGTCAGAATAAATTCAGAGCCGCTGCGTTTTGACAGCACCATTCGCACAATGGCAGTACCGCTCAGCCTCACTATTGATGTTCTTACCAATAGTGACTGCGACATTATGATATATTCAAAGCACACTGGACAGCTGTACAGCAAGCTGTTGGTGAAAGCTGAGCCTTTTGCCCTGGCATACTCGCACGATAACCGAGTGTCTACCACACATTATCTTGCAAGCGGTGAGACCTCCACTCATTTAGACAGCAAATGTGAGGGACTCTTGACACCAAATAACCAGCATCTTTCTTGGAAAGTAAAATCTAAACTGAACAACCATGCCTATAACCAGGAAATCGGTACTTACAATAATCCTGAGATGACTGGATTGGAGTTCTCAGGAACATTGTTAACCAACCTCTTCAGCCAACCAGGTGAAGAAAGGATATCGCAACCAGAAACTCAAGAATTCAATGTTGCTGGTTTCCTCAAGTATGACAAAAATAGTGATTGTCATATCGTACATATCCCATTCATTGAGAGCCTTCCTGCTGCTTTTGAGAGACTGAAGAACACAGCTGTACAGGCCCTGGAATCCCTTAAACAATTCATCAACGATTTAAATATTAGTCAGCAAATCAGTGACTTTAGAGCCAAGTTGGACTCCCTACCAAATGAAGTGAGTGATTTCATGCAAACAATTGACCTGGAGAACAAAGTAAATCAAATGAAAGCAAAGATTGATTATTTAATCACAGAATTTGCAGTTAAGTTTGAGGACTTGGAACTTTCAATGAGCAAGTGGAACAAGGACTTGGAAAACTCTGTGATTGACATTGCCACAAAAATGAAAGACCTCATCCTTACAATCAAAGACTATCTCAGGGAAGGAGACTTTTCAGCCAAGTTAACAAATGCTCTTTCAGAGATCGGAAATCAGCTACAAACCATCAATGAGAAGTATCAAATCATTCCATCGCTCGTTAAGGCACTTCATGCCATATACGACATCATCCAACAGATAAATTTAGAAAAGCTTGCAGGTACAAGTGCAGCATGGCTGCAAGACCTTGATTCTAAGTTTAGAATAGTTGAAAAAATAAGAGACAATTTGTCTGATCTAAAACAAGCAATTGAGAACTTTGACATCAACAGGTTTTTCCAAGATTTAAATGATTATCTTCTCTCAGTTGATCTGGCCATGTATTTTGAGCATCTATTGTATACAATTCCTACTGCAGAGATAGCAAAAGTCATTGATTCTATGAATGATGTCATTGTCAACTGGATTGATGAGTATGAAATCCCTAGCAAACTCAATGCTTTGCACGCCTACATCAGAGATCTACTTTTAAAATACAATCTTGATGATAAGTTTAAAGAATTCATGGATCAGATCGTAATTCTTGTCAAGGAGTTCAAAATCCAAGAGACTGTCCAGTCCGTGGCAGATGCTCTGAAATCTATCAACTTTGAATTTGTTTACGATAAAGTTATGGAATTTCTGCACCTTGTTACAAACCAGCTTAGAGCAACAGACTTTAGGAAAAGTGTCGATGCCCTTAATGAACAAATTTCAGTTTTGCTAAACTTCACAAAGGAATTTGACTATAATACATGTGTTGATGTGATGAACAAGAAAATTGCCGAACTAACAAATCACATCAATGAGCAAATAAAAACATATGAGGTAGTTCAAAAAATTGAGGCAATGAGGGAGTTTATTAGGGAGATCCAAAGTTCCATCTTCGCGTATCTGAATAAACTCAAAAACACAAGGATTGCAGAGGCGCTACAGAAACTGAAAAATGTGATTGACACCACATTTTACAATGACATTACGGTGAAAATGCAAGATATGCTTGAGGACATGAGACAAAGAATCATTGATATGGATATCAGAGGTGAAATGTACATCCACCTCCAAAGACTCAGTGAATCCTACAGCAACATGATTGCCTACATTTCTTTGCAATTTAACAATTTAATGGAGAAGATCAGACAAGTTGTAAATGACAATAACGTAATTGCTGATATAAAACAAGCGGTTGACAGACTTTTGGATGCACTCAAAAGAGCAGAGATTGAAGTTGAGACTTTTACTTTACCGCTAACTGATCTTGCCATTCCGTCATTTACGCTCAACTTGAACAAACTGCAGGAGATCAACATTCCAGCTCGAATTGAAATCCCTGAATTCACTATTCTGAACTCCTACACAATCCCTGCCTTTACAATAGATTTTAAAGAAATGAAAGCAAAGGTTATTGCATTCATAGATGACGTCAAAAAAATTGAAATCAATTGGCCTGACCCTGAGGAAATCTTTGGTGACTTAAAAGTTCTTTACCTATCTGACCTACCAGATATAACTCTACCAGAAATAACTCTTTCTGAAATCAAATTTCCAATCTTCACCATCCCCAAATTAACTGGAAATGATTTTGATATCACAATGCTGCCCATTCCTGATATAAAATTGCCTGAGGTTCCTACTGACATTTGCATCCCAATTTTTGGTAAACTTCATGGAGAATTTAGAGTGAATTCCCCACAGTATACTCTTGTAACCACAGGAATGATTGAAAACTCAACAACCACCGCAAAGAACCCACAGTTCACAGCCACCATTATTTCTCATGCAACTTCACCAATCGAACTCATTGAATACAACTTTGAAGCCATTGCTCAGTTGAGTGCCCCCAGAATGAAAAAGCTGCTATTCACAGAAGCTGTGAAAGCCACGCACAGGGCATTCTCCGTTGATCATGGGGGGTCCTTAACACTCACCGGTACTTCAGCTGAAGCTTCTGCCAGGACTACTGCCAAGGCAACAACTGAAATGTACACAGGAGACCTCATCAACAATATGGCTCTTACCCTAAAGAGTGGACTTTCTGCGGTTATAAACACTACCTACAGTCATGATGTCAACATCCCATCACTTGAAACTTTGTGTCAAGCATCAATGAAACAAAACATAGGAGCCACAATGGAATCCGGCCAAATCACTGTGACTGGAGAAACCACTGCAAATGGAAAGTGGTCGATTGAAAACTACTCTGACGAAGGCACACACGCAAGCAATGTTGATTTCAACATCAATCCCAGCACAGCCAAGTTAGTGTTTACTGGAGAAACAGACTGCAAGGCTTTGAAGTCAAAGCAATTAGTGACTGCTGAATCTGTGATCTTAAGCCATATGAATATCGAAGCGAGATGTGAGACTGAATGTCTATTTGTCAAGAGGAGTGTCATGAGCTTAAATGGACAGACAAATATTGGAGACTTGAAAGCTGCATTGGCAGCCTCTCATGATGCTGAATTCACTGGGAGTCTGACCGGATCCATGTCCAACACACTGGAATTTTTGGCACATCCATTTGAGATTATATTTGATACGAAGAATATGGTCAACTCAAGAATATACCTCCCCCTAAAACTAACAGGTAAAATAGATCTCCAGCATGATTGTGGACTCATACTAAACTCAGAGAAGCAGCACGCTTCCTGGTTCGCTGGAGCAAGATTCAATCAGTACAAGTATACTCACAACTTCCTTGCAGAGAACAATGATGTTGACATTTTCCTTCACTTAATGGCGACTGGAGAGGCTAACCTGGATTTTCTGACTGTTCCTCTCTCAATCCCAGAAATGGAAGTCCCCTTTTTTGAAATCAAGACGGCTGAAGTCAGAGACTTCTCTCTGTGGGAACAAGCTGGATTCAAAGACTTGCTTACCACTCCTCAACAGTCATTTGATATGAGCTTGAAGGTCCATTACTACAAGAATCCAGATTTGCACAGCATAGAATTACATCTCGAACCAATCTACAATGCCATCAGTGACAACGCAATTGTACTCCAAGCTCAGTTTGAACAAGCACGAGACAAATTAGTTGCACGTCTGAAAGATTCGTACGAAAGAGCAAAGTTGCAGTATATCAAACACAGAATTGACACTTCTAGCCTGCCCCCGAGAATCTTCACTGTCCCTGGATACAAAATACCTTTACTTAATATCGAAGTTTCTGCATTCAGTGCTGAGTTACCAGCATTTAGCTACTTTGTTCCTAAAGAGGTCAGTACGCCAAGCTTCAAAGTCCCAGCACTTGGTTTCTCTGTGCCATCTTATACTCTTGTGCTACCATCTTTGGAGATACCGGTTGTTCATGTTCCAGACACTCTTAGTGAAATGCAGCTGCCCACTGTGACACTACCAGCCATTCAGAACAACATTAAGATTCCAGCCATGGGCAACTTGACCTGTGATTTCTCCTTTAAATCCACGGTGATTACTTTAAGCGCAAATGCTGGCCTTTTTAATCAGTCAGACATTATTGGTCGGTTCAGTGCTTCCTCATCATCTGTGTTTGATGTTTTGAATGGTATACTTGATGGCACAACTAGTTTAACAGGGAAGAGAGGAATAAAACTCGCTAGCACTGTATCCATTGAACATAACAATATGGAAACAAACCACGAATGTGCTTTTAGTCTAACAGAAAGGAGTTTGGAAGCATCTGTCACAAACAAGGCTAAAATCAGCCTACCTTTCCTCAATTTAGAAGTGAACCAGGAACTCATCGGAAATACCAATATCAAGCCAACTATTGTTTCCAAGAAGAACGTCAAATACACGTTCTACATTCCACTGCTTGAATCTGTCGGCAAAGGAAACCTCGACATGAATTGGGCACTTGATGCACTTTCTTCTTATGTATCACTGGAGACATCTACCCGTGGACAGTCAGACATGACAATCAAAGGACATTATAATTTTGCTGGAGAGCTGGAAAATGAGGCTAGTTTCTACCTTAATGCTAATCGCCTTCGTTCTACAATCAGGACTTACTTAAACTCAAACATTAATGATGTAGAGAAACAAAAACGAAGTTCAAACAACATCTTGCAGTTTGACTTGAACAAGAACTTGGCTCTTGAGGTTTCCTTGCAACGTATGGTTGCAACGATGGATTACATGAGCAATAACAATGTGGAGTCAGCATCTTTTAACACAAATGGAAAGTACATTGTAAAAGGAGAATTGGATTTCACGCCTTTAACAACCTTGAAGACGATGATGGACATTGATGCAAGTCAGCCAAGCTGTTTGGGTGATATCGGACTGATTCAGAGCATCCAACTTGACCTCAGCTCAGACAAGCAGTCACTCACCTGGAGAGGCAAGGAACACCTGATATCTCTCATCCATTCTTTTGAAATACTGATGTCCAACGATGAATCTCAGGTGCGGTTGGATTTGACTGAATCGATGGAAGGCCACTTGGCTTTCTTGAAGACAATCAAGCTTCCTGTGTATCAGAGAAGCCTCTGGGATGTTCTGAAATTTGACCAAGTCACAACAATGGACAAATCACAAATCCTTCGCATATCCTATGGTATTGTGTATGCAAAGTCCATGGAAGGTCAGGAGTATGCAATACCATCTAGACTATTTGAAAATGGAATCACTTTTAACATTCCTGAAATCAACATTGCAATGCCATCTTGGGTGAAACAAATTCCACAGTCTGTGAAGAGCATAGATATGCGACTTGAAACCTCCAACATCCCTGATTATGTCCGTTTTCCGCCTGCACTCTCAATTCCAGCCTTTGATTTGCCATTTACCAACTTACATGTGGATTCCTTCACAATTGATCCAAAGAACCTGACTTTTCCCAAGACAATCACGACCACAGCCTTTGAAATCACGATTCCTGGTTTGCCAGTGATATCAGTGCCTAGTTACAACATTGATACAGAATATTTACAAGAAAGAACATCATTCCTTTCATTCAAGATCCCACGACAGGAAGTCACTGTCTTACCTTTCACCCTGCCAAAATCTTTTACCGCCGGGGAGTATTCCATCAGTCTAGATGATGTTACACAGCAGATTTTCAACTTTGAACTTCCAACAATTGTAATTCCACAGCAACACATTGAAATCCCTGAAGTTACCCTATATTTGCCATCAAGTGTATTTCTCCCAGCATTTGGTGCCCTTAGTACCACTCTAAAGGTTTCCTCCCCGATATATAACATATCAACAACTGCTGCTCTGGAGCGAAATGATTCCAAACTTGAAGCTTCACTGTCGTCCGTCTGCACTTCTACCATGATATTCTTGGAATATGACCTGCTTGGTAAGAGGCTCACAGTCTTTCATTTGATTTGTTTTCTTCCTCTGAATAACAACATCTAAGAATATATGTATTTTGTTTTCCTCAGCCCGTGCGATCTTTGGACTTGAAAATGGAAGAATGAGTGTAAATGGCATGTGCAACTTGATTCACAGTGATGTGAATGTGAACTGTCAACATGTTTTGACACAAAACCTGAGGTATGTCTATACAGTCTGCGATCTGTTTCTTAGTTCACCGTCAGAATTCTGAATCTAGATTTATCTTCTCCACTGAGACGATCTCTAGGGAACTTTGAAAAAAGGAAAAAGAACAGAGTCACATCAGGGGCAGTGGGTTGTCGTCCTTCCAGCTCCACTTTAGGCTCCAGGTAGATGTTTCAGGTGTATAAGAGTTGGCTGACTGTCTCAAGACGCCATCAGCATAAAGAGCCATTGTGCGAGTGAGTTCGCACATCATTCTACATGGCAAGTCTTTATTTATATTGTAACTGTTTTGCATTCATTTAAAAGATAACTCTGAAGTGACTCACATATCAAGAGGATGTGACATTTCTTCAACTTTTGTAACAGCCTGTTTACTCATTTCCATTAAAAAGTAATCAAAGATGTATATTATCCCAAGAGACCTGGGTTAAGACAGCATTCCAAGACCCATATCCATTTATATATATTCTGTGTCCTGAGCAACCATCATTATCTCAAAAGAGCTGCATTTAAATATTTCCGATAAGCAGTTACAATAACAATTTAATGAATTTATTCTTTTTTTTTTCTTTAGGATGAGGCGTCAAACATCTCTGCCCGATTCAGTGTAAGTACTTCCCCCAGCACATACATTTCAATGTTTCTGAAAAGTGTTGGTCATAAAATGCACTCTGGGAAATACACCGATACTCTGTGTCTTACAGGGAGTCTCGCCACGCGCTCAATGTTGACATCACCAGCCGAACATTTACCGATGTAAGCTTCCGCTTTGCTTCCCGCAAAGACGGCATCACAGCCTCTGTGTCTTCTCCGTCCTCTGGTTTCCTTGGATTGCATTTCCTGCGAAGGTCTCCATCACAGCTCTATGGAAAACTCTTCAGTCGCTACACGGTAGCTATCAGATCATGAATGTACATGTATGTATACAGATGTTTTGAATTCATGTTTTTCTAACCTTCAATTTTCATCCTTTCCATTTCCCTGCCACCCCAGTCTTCTCCTGAGAAGGATGTCGACATTTTCACGGCCAAAGCCACACTGAGAAACTCTCAGAAGTTAATGTTACAGATGTCATGGAATTGGGACTTTCTTCATGATGCTATTGAAGGTACAAAGGACAGAGTTCCTGCAATGAACAATGCCCTACTCAAGTTCATGAACAAGTATCACACAGCCCATTTTGGGTTTGACCTCAACCGTGGCAGCATGAAGTTGAAAAACGCAGCTTCCAATGCCATAGAGAGAGTCTATAATGAGGTTCCTATGACCCTGAACTCTCTCCAGAGTTCAGTCACTCACCTTAGGGAGTCGATAAATGTGCAGGATGTTGCAGAGAAACTGGCTTACAAGGCGGAGGAACTGAAGGAACTTCCTACAAAGTTTCTGAACTTGCTGGATGAATCCAAAGACTTTTTGAATGACTTGAATTTCACAATGCCTGGATACAAGGAGACGGTCTCGGTGTTAGATGTGTTGCAGGAGGCTCGTATGTCGATATCAAGAGCCACTGACAGAGCCATCCAAAGGTTTGCAAGCCTCATTGAGACGGCTTTTATGTTCATCAGGGGAATTGAGTTCACCGTACCTGGAACTGAATTTGCCATCAATGGAAATGAGATTGTGGAGAAACTGCAGCGTTCTACAAGCGCTACGTATGACCAGCTAAGAGAAGCGCTGATCAGAGGAGTCAAAATACTTGAGCAGAAACTTTATGAACTATTCAAAGTGATTGCTGAGAAAACAAATCATTTAATTATCCACCTGAATGATGAAACGGTTAAATTGGCTTCTCAAATTGATGCTGTCTATGCAGATTTTTTTAAATCCTCAAAACTCCATATTGACAAAGCTAAGAGACAAATGGCTGACTACAAAGACTTTACCAAATTAAAGATTCAAGAGGCTTATGAAGGTATGAATATAGAAAATGCAAGTAACAATACCATAGAGCTCATCAGTATTTTTCAGTCACATCTCTATGGGGGACTGAATGAAGGCGTGGACCTGATGAGAAGAGCGTCCCAGAGCACGGCACCGTACTTCAGAGTGACCACTAAAAAAGTTGACATTGAAATTCCCTTGCCCTTCCGTTGGAAAGCATTCAGTGACTGGCCGACACAAACCGATCAGTGAATCGAACATTTCTTAAAAGCAGTTAATTATATTTACATCCATGTGAGAAAATGACATTTTAGAAAGCTAATAAACATTAGTTGACATTTTAGTTCCAATGCAATGTTTAGTGATTACTATTGTCTGTTGTTGCTTTAACCTGGGAATGTGTTTGTACAGTTATAGCTTACCAGTGCCTATTATGAAAAATACTGTTTGTGTTCAATAATAAATACAGATGTTTGCATTTGTCAAACTGGCTCAATATATGTATTTATCTTGAAGTATTGGCATTTTTAGACAAGTGGGTTTCCACATTCACCATTCAAAGTAAACAATCAATCAATCAATTTTTACATATGGCACAACAACAATAATACAAAATAAAGTGGTTCCGATCGATGCAACCTTTGCGAGCGCGCGCACACACACACACACACACACACACACACACACTACATAGTTTGTGGTATGTGTGACACAAAAACAGAACCAAAAAAAAGAGGAAACTGTGACACCAAGTGGACAATAGAATACAATGGCTATGTGGGGTTGAGACTTAACACCTAAATCACATTAAAATGAGGAACGCCTGCTGAAGTGATACATGTTTTGTATTACACTCTTCAAAATTAAACCTAATATTGTCTCTACAGTACTTTAACTCAACCTGGTGCTGCAGACACACTTAAACATGGAAGTGATCTGTTTAGTTAGTCATCTAAATCTTATATTCATAGGCACTGTTTATTCATTTATTTATATTTAGTTTCCCAAAGACTCTCAGCTCTGCTTGTATTCATTTTTTATTTGATATAAAACATTTTTTTAAATCATCAACTGACATCCAATGCTGTTGGGAAGAACTACTCAAAGTATTTATTAAATATGTTCCGGTTATACAAACGATGTCGCTTTTGGTTCAAACCTAGGATTAAAACTAATGAAAGATACTTTAACGGAGTTTGTTACAGATCGCCTACCCCTTTAAGAAAAAGACGAA
>JAFBJT010093671.1:0-16191 GCA_016785325.1 Chascanopsetta lugubris
ATAGAAATATATAAAATTATTGTTTTCGTCTCCCAGGAAGGGGAAATCTAACGACATATCCAGGGGTTCGATCTGTGCTTGATCAACGCATCAACACTTGATTGGTCAATTTCTGGACAGATGTCAGCAGCCGGCCAATCAGTTGTATGAAAGATGAAGCTTCGGCCAATCAGACGCTCGCTGTTGCCTCACCGCTGAGTGAGTCTGTGTGTAGGAGGGTGGGGTGACTCAGCCGGAAAAACGCTTTCCTTTTTTCTGACACCTTCTAGTAACGTGCGGATCAACGTTTCACTGGTGAGTCCCGCTCGCTTTGATCAACACTTTCTCGCCGTTATGGTTATTATTTTTTATTTTATTTATGTCAATGATAAAGTGTCCATGTTACAAATGAAAACGGAGCGTGTTGACGTGGAGCCGCCGGATTGTTACCTGGGGGTCAGGGCATATGTGAGCTGTCAGAGCTGCCTCCCGCGCGGAGCGGGCTCAAGCACAATTAGCTTAAGTGTAAGTTGGCGGTGAACCGAACGAGATGTGCCTCCGTCAGTGTAAGTCACACCTGGCTCCGTCGCACACTTTATCCATTAGCTTTAGCACCGTGAGGCTGTGTGTGTTAGCATGTTGTACCAGTCACTGCCACTCACTCAGCTGTCTGTGAAGTGGGGCGGTGTTAGCTTCATTAACTGCAGCTAGCTTGACTTAAACATTAGCTTGACTTGTCTCACTCTTCCCACCCTCCCATTAGCACCAATAAGTTTGGGAATGGACAACAATGCAAACGAGTGAATTCACTTTACGTGGTATATATTTATCTTTTATCTCAAAAAATCAAAATAAAAAGAGAAGGCTAACAAGAGACCACAGTGGGAGAGGCTAAAGCAGAGCTACGTGCTCCTTGTCTCCATCATCTTTCATTTAATGTTGACCTCAAATCTTTACATATTATATAGTTCAACCTGATTCACCTGCAGCCCAGGGCTTCTCTGATCTCCTGGCTGTTTCTTGATTTCTGGGGCGTTGCACATATTGGGTGGAGCCCACTTGAAAACCCACCCAAGAGACTATTTCCTTGAATGCAATGAAGTGAGTAACTGCACTGTAAAACATCACGCATACAGAACATGGGACTCGAGTCTCTGCAGAACCATCAGGCTCCCTCCTCCCTCTCAACAGTGACAGCAGGTTGCAATAGCATACATTTGCATTTCCAGCTTAAAGGTGCAGTGTGTAAGATTTGGTGACATCTAGAGGTGAAGTGGCATGTTGTGCCCACCACCTCACCCTCACCCGTCTGCAGAGGAACCTATTGGAGACTTCAGTTGTCATTCAAACTCAAATGACGTTTAGTATGTGCACTCTGGGCTACTGTCAAAACATGGCGGCCTGCTCCTCGTGTAAACATGCAGAACTGGGCTGATAATAGGGGGGAACATGTTTTTTAGGTGATTATAAATTGAAAACATCAGTGTGTAATTATTTTGTAATCTTTGTGAAAAAAATGACCGAAATCGTACACACTGCATCTGTAATCATGTCATAGAGTAGAACACCTCCGCAGGTGAAGCTGGGTGACCCGAGGGCATGTGCCCCTCTAACTGTAGCCCACTTGTCTTTACTATTGATCACCTGAACATGGACTGGGAGCAGTCTATGTATGCTGCACCTCTGCAGTGACAATTCAAGGCCCTTCAGATTTGGAAAGCGACAGGCTGACTGCAGCACTTTCCTACCAACTGTACATTTTGACCGTGATATACTTGCGCTGCCGTCTGTGCTTACTGTTATGTAATTATGTCAAGATTCTGCAGTGGTCACTTTCCACTTTGAGTGGGCCTTTGGTAACTGTAGTGGGGATGTCGGACTGCATGCCTTTGGTTCATCCACAGTTCGGGCATTTAACAAGATTAGTACTTGTTGGTGCCTCGTGTTTGGCTGTGCAGGAATTTGTGTAAGGACGTGAAAAGCACGTTGCGTTTAAGAGGTTATGCCGAACATATTTCCCTCTGGACTTCGCCGTAAATTCTTTGTCCACTGCCTTGATTTATTTCACATATTTTAAGACATTTATATTGAAAATGCCCATTTTTGCTCAAAGTTGAATTACAATTGTCATAATCGACAGAACCAAAATATACAGGAGAAATCAAGGAACCATCCTAAACAATCTCTAACATACTTGTAACAAGCGTTGGCAAAAGGGCAGATCAAAGTTCCCGCAAGAATAACCCATGAACTTCAGTATTATAGAGTAAAATGAATGGAAGCGAAAGAGCTGTATTTATCATGATATGATCTTTACAGAGATCAGTTGTAAAAGTCTGTCTGTGTCTCTCTGTAAAAGTGTGTTGTAAGTACAAAATGAATGTGAACTCTGGCCTCACGGTGGCACTAGAGATTTGCTCAGACTTTCAGTGACTTCACAGATTGCTGACCACCAGTTGTGTATTTGACTTTGTTAAGATTTTCAGATGTGACAGAAATTGCTGTTATTCTTTATGTTTCAGAAATGAATTGTAATTGTTGGCACTGCAGCCGAGTGAGCTATGGAAAACTTTCAAACGGGTGTTTGGTCCCTTGGACAGAGAAGCCCGCGGAAAAGCATTGCTGACTCATGAGAAAGTTAACGCATTATTGGGCGCAATCTGAGTTGACCTTTCGGAGGACGCATGCTGTATGGATTGTTGTATTGATTTGAAAAGGTACCTCTTTGCTGATGTTGAACTTTTTTACTGGCAATGATATGAGACATTGGGATTTCTATGAAGATCATCACGGGATGTTTTAGCTAAACAAGCTGTTCAATAAATCAAGGCAGTCAGACCACATAAACAACCCTCTGCAAAGGCCTCTGTGTTGCTGGCATTTGAAGCCACACAGGAATGGCTCCATATGTATCCTTGCATAAAATTCCTGTGTTCAAATCGTAGATGTGTTGTATTGGCTGGTGTTGTAGCACAAAGCTGTGACATCAATCAGTTGTCGGTCATGGCTTCATTAGTTCTGTGACCTGCTGTGTGTCTTATCATTCATTACCAGCCATATGTACGTTTCTCCACCAGTGTCATTGGTGATTGGTTTGTGTTTGAATACAGCAAAGATTTGTGAAATTCTCACAACAATTGACAGTTATATGGAAGACAAAGTGTCCAGGAAACAAGTAAATGTTGCCTTTCTTTATTGAGAAAAGTTGATTAGCTATACACACACACACACATATATATTTATATAAAAAGGCACTTTGACAGTCGATATTATATAAGATGGCTTATATAACCATTTGAATTCTATCATTGACCTCAGCGCCTCTTTCTCAATTTCCTTAATGGAAAATAGTTTTGTAAACAGCTGTTATTTTCATTATTCTCATCTGCTGATATTTGGCCAAATAATAGTTTGATCTGTAAAATTTGACTGGGAGCAAAACCTTCATAATCTCCAAGAGCACTTCAGTGTGAAGTGTTTGATTTGATGACCCAACCGTCCAAAACCAAAAGATAATCAATTCTCTTCGACCTCTTTCAATAAATCAGTTCATTTGAGAAGAGGCCATTACCAACTGGTCGGCATCTTGCATGGAAAATGAATCAAGTCATTAATCAGCTTTTAAAACATTCAAAATGGCTGACTTGAATGATTGATTAACACTTTGAGTCATGCAATGTAGCATTTTTACGCAACATTTTTGATCCATGGTTCATAGTCTTGGGAGTGTACATTTTTGGAAGCAATCATAAGCAAAGACAACTTGATTTGCTAATTGATTATTTATTTATATTTTACCAGCTTCCATTTAAACCATCAATGATGACTTAAATCCACATACACGTATAATCCGAAATTAAAAATATATATCTCTTCGCTAATTTTCAGCAGCATTATGTGATTGCAACTTTTCATTCACTCAAGTGTCTGATTAGTTTGTCATGTATACTAGTGAAATTAGTATGTACCGATTATGCCCCTTTCGCATACTTTCACTATTTATGGCAATTCATGCAACGAACAGTTAATCCAAAAATACTCTGCGGACTAAATGTCCAGTGTGAAGGATCTAATTCGAATGATTTCTTTTGACGTAGAAGTGGAATTGAAAACGAATGAATGAATGATTCATTTATTTCGAAACTTGACAATATAAAACAAAACAAATAAACAGTCATGCAAAACAGTCGTCTGAAAAGTCAAAAACAAATAAAACTCGACCCCTTTCTACTCTAAAACAGTAGAATAGCAGACATCTTCAAAACAAGAGGTCTCTCAATCCTGCACACTGAACCTTTAACCTGTTTGTCCCTTTCATAGTGTTTACAGACTGACTGAATGTTTCAAATGGAATGTGAAGCCGTACTATTGATTCATATGGTTAGTAATCAGAACTGCATAATGTCACAGTGTGTGTGTGTGTGTGTGTGTGTGTGTGTGTGTGTGTGTGTGTGTGTGTGTGTGTGTGTGTGTGTGTGTGTGTGTCATCAGTTCCATCAGTCCTACCTTTATCCCTCAGGACCTGCTTGCTCTTTGTGTTTTCGTTGCCACGTGCGTGAGTCTGTCATTGTGCCAAGTCAGTGTTCGATCATCATCCTCCTCCAAGCATTTGTGGGTGAAACTGGGTGGGCTGCGTTTTCCGTTTTCTGATCAAAACCACCACGCCCCCTACAGTTGATTTAGGGGTGTTGTCTCCTAATGAGTAAGTGGTTCAAAAGCGAAAAGCATTCGGCATTGATCTCTTTATTTGAGTCCGCACACACTGACTGGTGATCGATGTAAATGTAGAGCAGTGAAATGGACTAGACCACCAGAAGGGAAGGGACAGCCTGGCCTAGCGGTCACGTGGTGCACGGTGCAGTGACGTCACACGCGGAGAGATTTGTGAAGCAGACAGACAGACACAGAGGGAGGGAGAGCGAGCGAGAGAGAGAGAGCGAGCGAGCGAGCGAGCGGGAGGTGCGGCACTTTCTTAAGAATCTCTGCATCGCTCCTGTTGTTTGATTGCTTTCCTCCGGCCACACAGAGAACGAACAGAGCTATCTGTTCCACAGAGTAGAGACCCAAATGCCCGGTCCCACCCAAGCCCTTTCCCCAAATGGAGAGAATAACAACGACATCGTCCAGGACAACGGGACCAACATCATTCCTTACAGGAAAAATACGGTGCGGGGAGAGCGCGCCTACAGGTAAACCAGCGTAACGCCGCGTTTGATGTTTTCAACAAAACAAACCGAAATGATTCATTTACAGCTAAAAATAGACAGTTGTGCCGACAGGAGGCTGCATGCTAGGCTCCGTCCTCCTCCTCCTCCTCCTCCTCCTCCTCCTGCTGCTGCTCCTTCGACGTGTGTCGGTTTTTGCTGCGCTCCTCTTCCTCCTCCGTTGTCTCCTCTCATATTGACACCATGGCGTTAATCGCCCCCCCCCCCCCCCCCCCCCCCCCCCCCCCCACAACACCCCCCCCCCCCCCCCAACCCACCCCTCCAAGTTAAAGCCCCATTTTCTGCTGCTCATCGGTGCTCGGGTTGTGTAACTTGTGTTGCTACGTGGTTGCAAAGGCAGATTTGTGCGTCGGAAGGTCGAAACGGTGCCGCTTGTCAAATGACAGGAGGACGCCGACTGACGCCCCTGCTCCCGCAGCCCGACTATCGTGAGCCTGGAACTCCCCCGACTAAAGCCCCCTCATATCGCCCGTAAAAATGAATGTAAGGTGTCGATTGAACGTGGAGCCTCGTCTGTACCTGCCACCTAAGCCTGGATCCACCCCCTCCCTTGTTTGAATCAGCAGCCCAGCCCTGGTTGCTAACAAAGCATGCTAGCAGCAGCAGCAGCAGCAGCAGCAGCAGCACATATACGGTACATCCGCTTTGTTGACATGGGATCCACTGGCCCACTTTCCTTCCTTCCTTCCTTCCTTCCCTCTCAGACTATCAGTGGTGTCAGAGCCCAACTTTTAAGCATGAAATGGTGACTGTTGTTGTCCTCTGGCTCTGATGTCCGCCAGTGCAGCACCATGATCCAGCACGATTTAATACTATATCAGTGGCTGCCATAATCCAATAAGAGAGGTGTGGGTAAGGCAGCTGCAGCCTATCACAGAGGTATACACTGGAATAAGTCTGATGCCCTGAGAGGACATGAGGAGGATTGCACGTATGTGAGATATTTTGGGTTATTGGGTTCACCTGGTTTTTAAGGAGCAATGTGTACGATTTTGGTCATTTTTGTCAAAAATATTTTTAAAAAACCCAATTACATACTGACATTTGTCAAACTAACGTCAAACTAATGTCTTAGTTTTTCCATCGCCCTAAAATGAGCCCATTTATGTATATTTACATGGGGGGGGGGGCTCTATGGAGGCCGCCATGTTTTTACAGTAGTGAAAGTGGACATTCTAAACATCTTTTGAGTTCCGATGACGACTGAAGTCTGCTATAGTTTCTCCTGCATGTTGAGGGGGAGGTGATGGATGCAACATGGACGTTCATCTCCAGAGGTCTCCAAATCGTACTCATTGCACCTGTAGTAAAGGAATTTCTTTGATCAATTCTCCGCCATCAGGGACCATAGTGTTCAGTTGTTGTTAACTTTGTGTAAAAGAGGTGTTTATGCATCTTGTGTTGCAAGTCTTTGAACTGACAGCCTCGCGCTAAGACTCGAATCTAACATTTATTTTTAGGGTTGATTCATTTACACAAGTGATTAGTTTTCAAACGGTAAAATAAATACTCTAAACAATTTGAGTCCCAAACAATGCTTCCTTTATCTGATATAAAAGAACCAAGAGATTGAATAAAATGTCATTACAGAGAAAGATGTGTCGAGTTTGTTGATTTATGGCCGATTGTAAAAATGTGGTGCTACAGGACGGTGGCCTCTAATGAATTCCAT
Source organism: Chascanopsetta lugubris (assembly GCA_016785325.1). Lineage (NCBI taxonomy): Eukaryota > Metazoa > Chordata > Actinopteri > Pleuronectiformes > Bothidae > Chascanopsetta > Chascanopsetta lugubris. Next base: position 6,877 of record JAFBJT010093671.1, read on the forward strand.
GTCTGCCATTGGAAATAGAAAGCTTTGAAACATTTTTCAAACTCGACCTTCCTCAAAGGATAGTGTCAGTTAATTTTCTGAATATGGACAAAGTCATGATTTGACTCAGCAGTCGCTATGATTTGAACATGGCGTGTTTCAGTTATATTACAAATAATTAGAAAATAGTCAATATAACACTTGATGGATTAGCTGCACCACACGTTGCAGCCTTAAAATCAATTAATACCTTCTGTATCTTAACTAGTAAATGAAACCCCTTACAAAAAGAAGGTGTTGCAGGACAACTTTTTTTATTAAGTGTAGCTACTTGATTATAAACAGTGACTAATATAGTCATGTTATTTTGATTTGTAGACAAAACCAAAAGACACAAACAACCCGTTAACAAGTAATTATCTTTGCACAATAGATGATTTTCTCAATGGGTTATCAATGACATTTTGAAATGTGTTGCCCTGGAGTTTCTCCATATTCTTGGACGTTGCGAAGATATATCCCGTGTATGTGAAGTAGTCGACACTGTTCCGAAGAAGTAATGAATGAAATTGTGAGCATTGTCCCAGAGTTTAGTTGCCAGTTTGTGTAACTGCTTAATCTGTGGCTTAAGGATTAAAGTTTGCCTGAGGACCCTAAAAGCCACGGCTTTGTCTGATGATAAAATCACACAGTCTTTGTACTCCGAGTCTCAAGACTACGCAGAAGACTTTGACTTATAACAACTTGGGCTATTTTATATATCATGAATGGAAAATGAAATGTTTGTCCAGATGACACACATATTACCCAAATCCATCCGGTCTGCTAAAGCCCATACACTCAAATTGCACAGTTAGTATCAACACACTGTGTATTCTGTGCTTTATGTGTAAATATGTGTTTTGAAGTATATGGAAATAATTTGTCCTGCAAAATATGACTTTAATGTCATGGACTTGACACAACAACAAACTTGCTCCATTGTGTATCTGTTTACTTCTTTATTTTGAAGTATCTTGGTTTTAGCTCTGCAATTAGATTGGACAGAAATATAATCTGTTTTCATCTAATGTCATTTACTTTTCATTTCATTTCCAAAATGTTTTGAAGACATTCCCCCCTGGCTTTACCAAACAAAAAATGTTGTTTAGTACATTTACTGTCAGAACCATGAACCAGTTTATCACTTAGCAGATTTAGCCGCAACATAAGTATATGGCACTACACATTTTTCAATTAGTATTCATTGGCTAATTCAATATAGAGGTTCAATCATATTATGTTGACATTAAATTGTTTTCTTATGACTTCATAATTGCCTTTTCATACAATTCTTGAATGTTAGATAATGGGTGAAGTGGAGGCACTTGGAGGGGATTTTCTGGATTAAAAAAGTGGGAAATGGTTCTGTGACATGCGGCAGTGGGGAGGCCATCGCTTGTCTTTGGCCCCTTGGCCTCTTCATGGGTCAGTCTGGCCATTTGGAGAAATCCTACCAACATTTCACTGGATGTGTTATGACCCGATTGTCCTGAATTTAAATCCTTCCAGACAGGTCATGTGAAGTATATTTGTTCTCTTCCATGTCATTTCCTGCCCTGTTTTTCTCAGTGTTATTATTTTCCTGTTTGCAGTTGGGGGATGGCTGTCAACGTGTATTCTACCTCAATAACCCAGGAGACTATGAGCAGGCATGACATCACTGCCTGGGTTAATGACATTGTCTGCCTAAACTACACAAAAGTGGAGCAGCTCTCCTCAGGTGAGATGAAAATGAAGAACCTCCTCCCTGCTCTTCCTCTCCCAGTGTTGCATGTTTTCAAAGAGTGGGTTTGAGATGGGGAACATGATCAGCCGGTTACATCTTCCGGGTCCAAGTCTTCATCTGTGTACGCTGGCAGTTAACACAACTTGTGTCAACGCGCTCACCTCTCCCTGGCACAGTCTATAAATAAACGTGTACCCTGCTGTGCTCTCCTACTGTGACCATGTAATCCACTTCCAGGCATTCTCTGTAAACACAGATTTACACACTAACACTGCATTAGGCCGAGATGCCTTTGTCACTCTCGACAACTTCCTCTGTGCTCTTTAGTCGGACTTCTCATAGATTCAAGTTTACCTAGTGCCACGCTGAGCTTCTACACTGATCCAAAGAGACTTCAGTTAATATTAGCTGGGCTACTGAGCATGTGCATTAATGGTTTTCTTTTTAAGGAAACAAGGTCAACAGTGTGGGCCCAGAAAATGCTCCCCAGGCTCTTTTGTTATTTGAGGGGATTTTTCTCAGACAGATTTGATCAATCTTCTCCTGGCTCCTACACTCAACAGAACTTTTTATTACATCTTCAGGAGCTGCCTATTGCCAGTTCATGGACCTGCTCTTCCCTGGCTGCATCAGTCTTAAAAAAGTGAAGTTTCAAGCCAAGTTGGAGCATGAATACATTCACAATTTCAAACTGCTACAAGCGTCCTTCAAACGGATGAATGTGGACAAGGTGGGTTTTATGAACTGCTCTTAATCATTAGATGCACCTTTAATAAACGTACCTGATTACGCCTTCGACACAAAAACACGCTTTTCAAATGATGTAAGGATTCATAAAAATAAAAAAAGATTCATATACCATCATTCATCCCAATCATACATATACATTTTCCATGCATTTTAAAAACCTTTAACCCTTCAATTGTCATGTTTTTGTCCAATTTTATGTTCTAAAAATCACAATAATTGATTTGTTTTCAATATACTTCATGCAAACTGGATTTTGTTTGGGTTTGATTATTGAAGCTTGTTATATGTGACAGATTAGAACCTTAATGTATTTATATCATTTTTTTATTTTTTGCTCAATGTCAAATACTCACGTTATTACATCTTTGACACACATTTGTGCTCATATATAACCATATATTTTCTCCATTTGCCATATATGATAAAAAAAATGAGAAAATATCTCAGACCACAAATTTAAAGCCCGAGCCTCAAATGAAGCGCAGAAATGAGCAGATGCATGTCGTGTACTGCCTTTTTGAGCAGGATCAAACGTACTATAGCAATAGTAATATAGTGCTTGTATTGGGGTTCACATTGTTTACAATAGGCTAAAAATAAAAAAAATCAGAACACTCAAGAATCGCAACCTTGTATAAATCCCGATCAATATGCATGAAAAATGTCTAAAATAAAAAGCAAAAAACACAAGATTGTGTCGAGGTGCATCTAAGGGTTAGTTATTATTCCGATCATCAGAAAAATATCCTTGTCTTGTACCGTTCCGCAAAATGGTTGAATCCCTATTTTGCTTTTGTCCAACCATGTCCTCAACTCAGATCATTCCTGTGGAGAAATTGGTTAAAGGCAGATTTCAGGACAATCTCGATTTCATCCAGTGGTTCAAAAAGTTCTTTGATGCCAACTACGATGGTAAAGAGTACGACCCGGTGGCAGCCCGACAGGGTCAGGATGCAATCCCCCCACCTGACCCTGGTGAGCAAATCTTCAATCTGCCAAAGAAGTCCCATCACGCTGCCAGCTCTCCCACTGCAGGTGAGCTCAAACAATGACTTTTGTTTTGTGTGTGTATTTGTCAGGTTACTGCGCACAAATATTGTATCGACTGCATCAGATACATGGACTTTTTATTTGCTGGCAGGAGCATCAAGGTCAAGCGCCACAACTCCCAAATCGGCAACACCGACATCTCGACCCTCGTCGGCCAAAAGGATCCCAGTCGCGACCGGAACCCCCGCCAAGGGGGAGAAGGAACTGGAAGCACAGGTCACACATCTAACAGAGGAGGTTTGTTTTTCTTGATCAGTTCTGAGGGGCCCAGACAGGAAGAGATGGGTTTTGATTATCTTTGCTCACATGTCTTTTTACATCAATGCCTGTGGCCCCCATTGAAACACAACTCCAACCCGTCTGAAGTGTGATTTCACATTTTCATGGCAGACTTATTAGGACTGAAGTGTAAATACATATGTGAATATATATTATATATAATCATACATTTGTGAATACATTTTCCTTATGCATATTTACTATTTATTTCCCACACCTGCCATTTCTTTCCAATGGTTCCCTTTTCAGGTTATCCAAAGCTTCCTCCTCACATATTATAAAGGTCACCAGTCTGAAATGTACAGCTGGGTTTTATTAAGGTATGAACAATGTGTTGTTGTCTCGTTTACGAAAAACACTTCATACCCTGCTGTAGACGTGCAGTCTTTCCCTAAACGATCAGAAATGGTTCTCTGAACTAACCCTGTGAATGTTTGCTGATTTTCTGTGGCTGTTGCTTGGCTTGTGAGAACTGCACCACAGGTAACCAATCGATCTAAATGTTTGTGTGTATGTGTGTTTGTCCGTTGGAAGACAGACGTAGGAAAGAAAGATGTTCCCAGTCAATGGATGGAACAATCTGACCAAAAATATGATATAATGCTGTCCAAGGTTCGTTATATGCTTTTGCTACTAATTAAAGTAGAAAGCTATTACATCTGCAAATACTTTTTTTTGCAAGAACTATCAAAATTCAATAGAATATTCCCAGGTTATAAAGGTTTGTTGGTAAAGACTGACATTTCTAGAATTTGAAAAGTTTCATGTCAAAATTCCAAATTAAAATTCGTATAATTCCTTTTTAATGTTTTGTTTATAAGCATTTATTCATTTATAAGGACAATGCTCAGCTGCAAGCGAATGAACAGAATGTGGATGTTAATGCACTAATAGCCAGCTGGAGAGGATCAATACATATATATTATGTATGTCATTAGGCCTCTACTTGCTTTCTCTATAACTAAGACATAGAGCCGCACATAAACAATCCAGTCCAAACAGGCTTTTGTGTGTCTAATGGGAAAGCTCCACTGTGAGTTCAAACAAGCTCAAATAGATGAAGCCTGATCCCAAAATGAAACCCTCAAAGTATTTCATTTACTTTAATGTGATAAAGAGACTCGATAATTGTTCAGGCGCAGCTCGCAAAAAAGCTGAGTTTTTACTTATTACAGTCCTTAACCGATCAACGGTATCTGAAAATAACAAGTACTCGTTGAATAATCGATCAGCGAGCATGCAGTGTCAGCATTACACAGGGCTATGCTGATTTGTCCTCTTCAGACCACTTTGATCAGTTATGCAATGTCCGTCACGCTTATCAGTTATGCAATCTTTAAATCGAATTTGTGCTGAGGCTCGTTTAGTCCCCCGAGTCTGTCAACATGCAGCAAGTTTGTTCGATTGAATCAGCTGTCACTTTAAATCAAAGTTGCTTCTTTGAATCAATTGATCTTGTGACTGTGATTCTGACTCTGTCTTCATACGAGAGCCTAAAGCCCCTTTTTAGTTCAGGGGCCACATTCGCCCCAATTTGATCTCAAGTGGGCCGGACCAGTAAAACCACAGCATAATAACCTATAAACAACAACAACTCCAAATCTTTCCCTTTGTTTTCTTTGCCTCTACTTACTTAGTTTTATTGGAAACCTGCACTTAACCCTTTTACACCTGAGCCTCAAATGTCCATGGACCTTTTTAACTTATTTTGAACATAAAAGGGACAGAAAATGTCAATACCAGCTTTGATTTACACATACAAAGTCAAAACTAGCTTGTGGAAAGTCAAGCTTCATTCATCCAGAAATTCAAAATGTCTTGCGTTGCCTCTCTTCACCAGAAGTTGCTCCTTCCACCACAAAGCCTCCTCTAGCCCTCAGTGGAGGGTTTATCACCCTGGAAGATCTTCTTTCTGACATTAATTCACAGAAAAAATCATTTTTCCAGGGTCTCAGGAGAGGCAGGAGAAATGACCGTAATGACCCTAAATAACCCTGTAAAGCGCAATGTCTCAGCTTTCAGAAACCGTCTGAATTTTTCTTATAGTCCAAACGGGGACGGAGTTACGGTAATCTAGTGTGCGCGTGCAGAATGTGGGGACGTTAGCGAGTTTATGTCTTTACTGTCCTTTGAACACTGTGTAAAGTCGTCTCGCGGGCCCTGATAGGACTCTCGGGCGGGCTGCATTTGGCCCGGGGGCCGTATGTTTGACACCCCTGGTCCAAAGAGTGTTTTTGTGTGGCTTGATATCAAAGCTGGAAAAAAATGCGTCACGTTTCTGTGTCGGGGTTGTTTTGGCAGGTGAACACATTAAAGTCGGCACTGGAAGGGGTGGAGAAGGAGCGAGACTACTACTTCAGCAAGTTGCGAGAGGTGGAGCTGCTGTGCCAGGAGCAGGGGGAGGAAAATGCCGCGTTTGTCGACCGGTTAATGGAGGTCCTTTATGCGTCAGATGACCAGGTCAGTGTGATCCGACGAGGATTCTCCTGTCGGATTTGTTTTTGCTTCAGTGCTCACCAGCAAAATGTTGCTGCAAACAACTTTCTGGGGGGGGGGGGGGGGGGGGGGGGGGGGGGGGGTGAAATCATGTGAAAGTGATCGTGTGGTTAAAAGAGACAAGAAGAGACACTGTGTGTATGTGATCACATGCATCAGCGTCAGTCTGCTCTCAGAGCCTGTGCCCTGGCGTCTGCAGTGACCTGACGTTCATGGCTGGGGAGGCTCTGACTCTTTTAGTCAGATCTACAAATGTATGGACTCAGCAGGGAATCGTATTCACCATTCATTTGGCAGCAGTTGATGTTTAACAAAAGGAGAATACAAAATAAAAGAATATTTCATCTAAGGTCAGTTATTTTATGAGATTGAGATTGTTTTTTTTCCTCGTCAGATCTCATTTTGAGAAAAAAACTCTTAATCCTCAACTCCTTTTAGTTTCAAAATGTTGAAGTTTTGAGACGAAATCTTCCATTTTGGAAGTCAGGCGTAGCGCGTGAGAAAAGTAAACAAACACCCAGGGCATTGTTTTTATTATATATTGCATCTGCATTGTTTCTTTTCTCTGTCACGAGAACAGCAGCAACAAGTACCTGTGTGCTCACGTGCGCCCCCTGGCGAGCAGCAGGGTATTGTTTGCCTCCCTGGTACATTTTCACTGCAGCGTTATCTTCTCTCACACACAGAGAATATTTAAGCCAGACTATGGAAAGTCATAGCGTATAATAAAAGTGTCCCTTCCCTGTGTTCGAGTTTGACTCGAAAATTATGAGCATGATTCAAATCATATGGAAAATAAATGCATCGTATACATCGGTGGACAAATATCAACATTTATTTTATTTGACCTCCTGCTCTTTTTGGATTTTAGGAACGAGTGGATCTGGCTGAGGGCGATGGCCCGGAAGAGGACCAGCAAGCCCAGGAGGAGGTGCCGGATGATCAGCAGGAGGAGCAGGACGAATATTGACTGTCATCACCACTCACTGCGGTTACACCTTTGTTTATAATATGTGAGAACTGTTCAAAGGATTTCTCAATTTTCCTCATTTTTTCGTTCTCTCCGAAACTGAGCACATGAAGCAACACTCCCAAGTAGAAGCACCATCACAGTTTTTTGTATCCCCTCTGCTCACTGTTCAGTGTTTTTTGTGACTTTTGATGAACTGCTGTGGCAGGTTTACGCTGTTGACCTCCGCCGGCAACACACGGCCATCCGACCATCACAGAAGTTTCCCAGGACTGTGTGAGTGGAAAAGTCAATCATATTGTGCGCTAGACGTCATGAAATGCTGAAGTTTCAGACAGGTTCCAGTTACCTGTCAGTGCAAAGGTCAACTTCCCAGCTTCTGTCCTTTTTTATCATTTTATATTATTTGTAATGTTTTGTTTTTGCATATCAACAATATTAATCACAGAAATGCAATAAGCCAGGCCCAGGAAGGGCTCTTAGTAGCTCTTATTTAACTTCCTTCCACGTGTTGCACTGATATTTGACTCTGTATTGAATAATCTGTCCATAGACCCTCACCATATTTATTACTGTAAAGCCTTAGGAATAGTGCAAGTATCTGAATTGCATCCTCGTGAAGGAGGATCAATACAGTGGATGAATTGTGAATAAAATGTAGTTTAATGCCAACATATGACAGTTTGACAGCTATCCTTGCATTTCATTTAATCAACATGTGTGTCACAGTGTGTCAGGTCACACCGCACATCACGGTTCGGTATTAGAATTGACTTGGTATTCCATAAACATAGGGAAGGAAGAAACATTGTGAACTTGTCTTATTACAATTCAGCATATATTTTTTTTCATTTTTATTGTTTTAATTCTTAAAACCTCAGCTGGAGCCTGTGATCTGTTCAGATGTCAGCAGTTTGTGTTTTTAACCACAGGTCTTAGAGAGATGAGTCGGTTCACTGAGTAATTTGCTATTCCATAATCCCGTAAGTAAATTGTATACCCTTTTCTTAACATTGCATTTATTAATATTGAACTGGGCAGTGCACCATAATGCTTTAGTCATATATTATTGTGTAAATGAAAAAAGAATGTAAACTTGTACTGTCAATAATTAATGAATGGTAAATGTTTTTTTTTCCATGTCCCACTCATTATGCATTCCCCAAAAACATGTTGCATGTTTGCATTTTATTTGTGAATAACTTGACCTGCTTTTTACATATTTAATAAAAAAAACAAGTATGTTAAGTGAGCTTTTGTATGTTTACCTGCTATTTGAAAGTTGTAGAGATTTGGACGGATTTACTGTAATAAAATTACATTTTGAGTCCAGCGGAAGGTTGTCATATCACTCCAAACGTGGCCACGTTTATTACAACAAAACCCATTTTGATATGACATTTCAAGAATGTCTCATATTAGATGTGCTTTTTCTGTTTAGATTAGAGGAAACACATGATTTCACTCAAAGAGAAGGAATTTATAAAGTCAATATTTAAATGATCCGTTTACAGTCGCTTCAAACAAGTATGCTGTGTTTAAGTTCTGCTCTTTTTCAATTATCTGTCAATACATCCAAGATGATAACAAAAAGCATTCCACGTTCTGGAAGAATCAACCTTGAAAAAGCAAGTGTCATCTATTGGATGAAATGGCATTTTTATTATTTTAAAGGTGCAGTGTGTACGATTTTGGTAATTTTTGTTACTTAGAAAACTGGAGTAGCCCTTAGAATATTTTTATGTCATGTGATGTCAACTTCAACTGCCCATCCAGTGATCTGGGTCGCGGGGTTGTCAGAGTCAGGGCCAGTGACACTGCAGCAGGGCCTGTGTAGGATTCGAACCAGCGACCTTTGCTGCTGAAGGAGACTGCTCTAGCCACTGAGCCACTGCTGCCCCTATTTATAGGATGATATTGCAATACCAAAACTACAGTAATAACTTACTGTATGTTCAATTTGAGGCATCTTTCTGGAGAAGTGTCTATTCTTTGAATCTCTCTTAGTTGAAGATGGAAATAT
>JAFBJT010093690.1:0-16416 GCA_016785325.1 Chascanopsetta lugubris
CAATGCCTGGTTGACCTGGTGGTCCCTGGGGTCCAGGGGACCCGATGATGGAATCACCCTTCGGGCCCTGAGATGAAAAGTGAATAATAATTATTTAATAATTAATAATTCAGTCACTGTTACATACAACGTTTGGTTATTGGTTGCTTTCGGAACTCACAGGTAGGCCTGGTTTGCCAGGGGGCCCCGGTTGTCCCTGTACTCCTCCGAATCGTGGGTCATAATATCCACCACCTGGCTCTCCCTTCTCTCCCTTCACACCAGGCTCTCCAGATTCTCCCTTTAGCTCATGCTGTCAAAAACATACATGTTGACATTTAGAAGTTTCCGTTTGACAATAGATTCATCACAACTGGCTGCAGATATAAGCTTGTTTACCTTGAATGCATAAATATCGTAATTAGAGGCAGTTCCTGAGAGAAAGCACAGGCAATTTTAGTTTGTAGTTCAACAGTTTCGTTTAAAAAAGTCCTGCAGAGGAGCAGATATGAATGCAGTGAGTAAAATCAATAATATCTTCAATATTCACCTGGGATTCCTGGCACCCCTCTGTCACCACGCTCTCCTTTCTCCCCTTTGACAACTACAAACAAAAACAACAGACTCAAATACGAGGGGGAAGCGGAGCAGATGGATGAAGCACAACAGGAAGTGAATAAAACTTGTAGTTCATAGCGTAACCACTTGGGGCTGAGCAAATCCCCACAGACTCCCATGTAAAAATGTTCAACTTCAGAGGTGAATGAAAGTTAAAGTCTGGTACAAACTTCAGTTTTGGTCTCAATCAGTCACGTGTTACCATGACAACTGTGAGTAAATAACTGTGAAGACGTGCACGTCGACGTTGGTAAAACGAATCCGTGCACCTTCCCTCATCGTCGATCAGGACGCATCACGTCATCATCGCCAGAAGCGCGAGATGACGAACTGCAGAGCCCAATCACGAACCTGTGATTTAGCCAACGACCAAATTGTCCCTATTTATGCACAACATGAATGTTGCCTGATTTACGTTGTTTCTCAACATTATGGTGCCCCAGGTAAGGCTGATTTAAGTTGATTCCCAACAGAAGTCTTTATCGCTCACAGACTTTCTAACCTTTCCTAAAGCCCTCTTCTTATTTCTTATTCCCCCTCTGTGGTATTATCTAGATATTGTATGTATGTATGTGTGTGTGTGTGTGTGTGTGTGTGTGTCATACCTGGGTAATTCCTTGAAGCGTCATCATATCGCTGTGAACAAAACGAGAAGAAAAGAATTGAAATAAGTTCTGTGGTTAACAGTCGCCTCCGAGTCTGTAACATGATGTTGCACAGTGTAAAACATTGAAGTACATTTTGTCCAGTGGCCACCCGGTACTGCAACCAAAAATCCCCATTCAGCCCCAAAAGCATTTAGATCACTGTAAAGCTTTTTGCAGGACACCTGGAGACATACTCCTGGGCAATCATTGGTTGCTGTATTCTATATTTGTAAAATATATGATGTTTTTATTTTAGTAAAAAAGTTGTAAAGGTCAGTCCTCATTAACCCTTTGCTGATAGAACCACAGTCCTGTTATTGCTTCAGCGCTCTACTTAGAGTATATCCTCTACGGCTTCAGCAGAACTGTCAAATGGTTCCATTGCTTACCTTTACTTGTTATGTCAGCAGACAGAGCATGAAACCCATAATAAGTGTTTGGGATCTCTTCCACTCACATTAAAGCGGTCCAGAGGAACAGGTGGTCCAGGGGGTCCAGGTGGTCCAGGTGGCCCTGCAGGTCCAGGTACTCCCTGATGAAGATGGAATTATTCAGTGTTAGATACAGAATAACTTTACCAGGACTCTGGCATGATGTGTCATTTTATTTTATTTTGATGTGGACAGTTTTATTCTATTTTATTATTATTGCCAGCACAATTTCTGTTTTTTCCTTCTTATGGACACAAATAATTGATATCATAGAAGACGCTCTTCTTATTATTTTTTTCTTAAAATTGTGCTATTTCTGTTCAAATTGTACATTGTTCAATCCAGGAGCTGTTTATAAATATTTTGTTAGTAACTTGTGTGTGTGTGTTTTCTGTGGTGGTGGTGGTTATCCATACTCCTTTGCACAGTTGCTACTGCCAATCCCCTATCAGAACCTAGAAATGAATGAAATCTCTAAGCCAAGATTGAGTGTTGCAGATTTGGCCCAGATTAAGACTACGAGAGAGGGACAAAAGGTTACTCTTCCAAAGGCGATAGCTCTAACTACTGAGCCACTGCCACCCCCCCCCCCCCAACTTCATCTGGTATTGTAAAAAGTATACAAACTTACAGGGTAAGTGGCCCGTGTCCACGTAAAATAAAATAAAATAGAATAAAACAAATTCATTCCCCTCTCCAACTTCATGTGCTATTGTAAAAATATTAGTACTTACAGGGTAGCCATAGCCTGCACCAGTTGATGACTCTCCTTTCTCTCCTTTGTATCCATTCACACCAGGACGACCCTGAGGGAGGAGACTCACTCATAAATGCTTTGCCGCACTCAGACAAATGAAAGAACACACAAGTGGTCACCACATACAGAAGGTATTCAATCCCCTTCACTATCCCCTTATGTGCTTTTTCAAAATATACATTCAAATAAAAAATAAGTAAATCAGTCTGAATTCATTCTGAAGAATTATACCATAACATATAAAGGGCACTTACAGGTCTGCCAGGCATTCCAATTTCACCCTTTAGCCCAGGAGGCCCATACGAACCCTGCAACAATACATCATCACAGAGAAGACAATGTTAGTCACATGGAAATAAAATTCAAATACATTATTAAAGCAATATTCCATTGGTTTGAATATGTGAGATAGAGAAGATCAAACTCTTACAGGAGGACCAACTGGACCGGCCGGTCCTCTGTCTCCCTGCAAGAACCAGAGAAGAAGTAGATGAGAGCATATGTATCAATGAACCACAACATACACAATGTATGTAAAAATACCCATGTTGTACAGTAAAGGTACATGTATCTGTTTATGTCATTGCATAGACTCACCGTCAGACCCCTCAGTCCCTCCAGATACAGAGGGTTTCCATCAGGTCCGATCACTAAACCAGGTTCACCTTTCTCACCCTGAAAGAGATGACACACATTTGGATACTGCTCCGCTGGAATGAGGAGGAGGAGTTTTGAAATTTAGAAAAGTAAGAATAACCACAGCTTCACCTTCAGTCCATAGCCAGGAGGACCAGGGCCACCTGTGTCACCCTTTGGTCCGATTGGGCCCTGAATGGAAAACAAAAAACAAATACAAACAAACAAACAAATCAAGAATAAACTATGACACATATGGATGTCAATGCAGATTTGTGATCATTACAATGGAAAAGGCTCATGTGCAAACCATGGTAAACATGGGGACTTACAGGGAATCCAGCCTGACCAGGTAAACCAGGTCCACCCTGTGCAAGAACACAAACATGCATACTTTAATGGGGTTTAATGGTGTCTAGAAGTTAAAGGTGCAGTGTGTAAGCTTCCGGTCATTTTGGTCTCTTCTGAAAATATAATACAAATAAAACAATACAAAACAATTACATACTCACATTTTCATAAATGTATAATCCCCTACATTTTTTAATTTATTTTACATTTCCCTAAAATTAATCCAATAATGTATATTTACAGGAGTAGCAAATCCTCTCTATGGAGGCCGCCATGTTTTTACAGTAGTTCAGAATGGACATACTGAACATCTTTTGAGTTTTATTGACAATTGAAGTCTAGCATAGGTTCTCCTACATGTTCAGAAGGGTGAGGGTAAGGTGATGGATACAGCATGCAGCTTCACCTCAAGAGGTCACCAAATCTTACACACTGCACCTTTAAGGTGCCTGTTGCAGCTGAATACATTTCATCTCAGCCTTAGGCTACTGCATAACATGGTGGTGTCAGTCCAAATATATAATGGGCTCATTCCAGGGTAATGAAGACACCTATTAGTGCATTTAGGTGATTATACACTAATAAAAACAATAGTATGAACTATCTTATCTGGCTCCTGCCAGTGACCTCCAAGAAAGACTGGATGACGTCCATGAACAGAATAGTGACGACTAGAGAGCAGGCAGCAAGGGCTAGCAAGGACTAGCACCCCGAACTGCAGTTCCTGTGAAGGAACACCCAAAAGCAAGGTACGAAGAACCCTTTTGAACCATACCCCCAGGGATTCCTGAGAGGGGGGAGGATGAGAATCCCAGACGGACAGATTTACTGGCAACGACCCAAGTAAATGGACAATCGACAACGAGCACAGTCTGCATCTGCAGCAAGGTGTGCAAAAACCCGACAGGTCTCAAGATCCACCAGACCAAGATGGCCTGCTTAAAGGGTGGACTAGTAAAGCAACACACAGGTGGAGTGGCCAGTACTACGGTAAATGAAGTGCTGGTGACAGATCCTGGTCAGAGTGAGGAGGAGACAGGTCCAGATTCGGCCCACAGAACCCAAGCAACACAAGTCTCCCCACAGAGCGGAAAATTGGAACAGCATCGGGTGAAGTGGCCTGTCACCAACAAGAAGAAGTGACTTCAGCTGGATGAAGACATAGATAAGATCCTGGAGACAACATCAAAGGGTGATGCTGACCATAAACACCAGACTATGTGCACCCTCATAATGAGCATAGGCGCTGAACGGTTTGGTGGTAAACCAGCGAGGCCAAACCGGCGAGAGCTCAAGATCAGCCAGCTGAGGCAGGAACTGAAAGCTCTGAAGCGCTAGTTCAAGGCGGCAAAGGAAAAGGAGAGAGCCGCCCTGTCTGAACTCAGGGAGATCTTAAGGAGGAGACTATTCACACTTAGGCAAGCTGAGTGGCACAGAAGGAGAGGAAAAAAGAGGGCCAACAAGCACAAGTATTCATCCATTCAGCCTCACCAAGCGACTACTGGAACAGAAGAAAAGTGGTAACCTGACGTGCCCTGTAGAATGAGTAAGCCAGTAACATCAAGCAGTCTTGGATCATCTCGCTGCTCAGTGTTGAAGGGAAGAATTTCTTTTGTGTCACAACGGGTAACTCAATTCCTCTTGAGGAATGGCTACATAGACACCTCAGTACAGGGGTCCCAGGAGTACCTAGATGCCTAGAGCATACCGAGGTGGTGACTCAGTTGATCCGCGAGGCAATAGAAAGCAGAGGAGATCTGGCAACATTCTGGCTAGACCTAACCAACGCCTATGGATCCATCCCCCAAAAGCTTGTCGAAACAGCACTGACAAGACATTATGTGCCAAAGACCACCCAAAACCTCATCCTGGACTACTACAACAACTTCCGATGAAGGGTTACATCAGGATTATCAATATCCGCCTGGCAACGCCTGGAGAAGGGCATCATCATCGGCTGCACAATCTGGGTGCCACTCTTCTTCCTGGCCATGAACTTGATAGTGAAGTCAGCTGAGGTGGGGTGTAGAGGCCCCATGTCAAGATCTCGGCAGCCCCCCATAAGAGCATTTATGGATGACCTTACAGTGACGGTAACCGCTGTCCTTAGGTGCAGATGGCTCCTTCAGGACCTTGAACGACTCATCTCAAGGGCAAGAATGAGTTTCAAACCTGCCAAGTCCAGGTCTCTGGTCCTGAAGAAAGGTAGAGTGGCCAATCGGTTCCGCTTTGTCATAGGATGGACTCCAATTCCAACGTGACTGAAAAACCTGTCAAGAGCGTAAAATCACCTGGCCAGAGCTCTGGAGATTCGAACCCCCGCACATTACGTTCCTCATCCAATCCATGTATGATGTTCTCCCAGGTCCAACCAACCTGCACCGCTGGGTCTTAGCAGACACTCCGGCATGCCAACTGTGCCAGAAGAGAGGCACCATGGAACACATCCTCAGTTGCTGTCCAAAGGCATTGGGGGATGGGCGGTACCGCTGGCATCATGACCAGGTCCTCAGGGCTCTGACAGATACAGTCAGCACAGCCATCAACAACAGTAAGTACCAGCACACCCCCAAGCAATCCATTGCCTTCATTAGAGCTGGAGAGAAGGCACATCATAAGCCAAGTTTCTTCGGAGGGCTTCTCGCCACTGCACAGGACTGGAAGCTCCAGGTCAACCTGGGAAGGCAGCCTAAGTTCCCACAACACATGTCCGCCACTTCACTCCGCCCAGACATGGTGTTAACATCAGAGTCAACGAAGCAAGGTGGCCTTGGTGGAGCTTACTGCCCCTTGGGAAGACCGGATTGGCGAGGCCAATGAGCGCAAGAGGGCCAAATATGCTGAGCTGGGATCAAGTGCAAGAACAAAGGCTGGAAAGCCTGCAACTAACCGGTCAAAGTTGGGTGCCGGTTTTCGCTGGCCAGTCATTACACCAAACCCTCAAACTCCTTGGGGTAAAAGGTCAGCTGTGCAAAAGAGCCATCAAAAATATCATGGAAGCTGCAGAAAAAGCTTCAAGATGGCTGTGGATCTGGAGGGGGGATCCGTGGAGTAGTGGGCTGCTTGGACACAAGTCTGGGGCTGATCACCCCTGACTGGGTTGCCCAGGCGAGGGTGTCTGATGATCAAAGACCCGGAACACCCTCCGACCCTGGGTCCCTCACTGAGGATGTGTCCAAGTAGCACCAAGAGGTGTATTCTAGAACTATCAACTGTTCTGCTCCTCATGGGAATAAAGGGATCATTGCGGATCAGAGTAATGAAAACAATAATTCATACGTCTAAGTGATTTTAGAGAAATAAACAATATTATGATCAGTTTTTATTCAGTTTCTGCAAATAGAAATGTGACTAAATGTTACATACTGGATGATTAGATACAAATCTGACTATTAAGAAATAAAAAATACAGACAGATAGAAAAAGTGCTTATTCAAATCAGTCTAGCATAACGTTAAGCTGCTGGATTTCATAGAATATAGAAGTGGAACAGTAAAAGTATCATAACATAGATTTACCTGAGGTCCAACACCTCGCACAGATCCATCAAACTGCAGGGACACAACCACAATAAACGATATTATGATGTGGACTCGACTTTAAATGACACCATCTGACACACAGTCCATATTCTATAGAGTTTACTGTTTGTTCTCTGTCACTCACGTTTCCCTGTGAAGAGTAGATGATCTGACCTGGTGGTCCAGGTGGACCTGGTGGACCTTGGAGTCCACTTCCATCTCGACCCGGTGCACCCTAAAACGCCAAGCACAGAGACACAGCAAAGAGAGAAAAGATGCATTAATACTTATTTATGTTTTTTTGATAATGTATTAAACATATAAGGTTTACAGCTGATACTCACCCTCTCTCCTCTGTCTCCTGCTTCACCCTTTGGTCCCTGGAACATTCAAAAAGAGTAAAAACTTTACTGACAGATCAAATAAGACAAGACATGTCTATTATGATATTCTGTGCTATTATATAATTAAAAACCATGTCATTTAGATGAGAATTTAATGAATGTGTGATATAACAATATATAATAATACAACATATGATAATATTATGACACTTGGGAAATATTCTTAATTGCAACAATATGCTAAATAAACTGATCGAGCTGACTATGAATGGTGCATTGAAAAATATTGAGGTTTCCCAGTAACATTCAAGATAAGATGTTTCTTTGAACTTACATAAAAACACTTATGAATATGATATGGGTGTTAACTTTACACTTTTCTCATATTTATTGTTATTCTGATCTTTTGTACAACATTACATTATGATTTGTAAAAACATAATATAACATCTAAATCTCTAATCAAATGTATGTATGTAGTATGATGGTAAAGATCACATGATCAGTTGTTTATACCTGAGGCCCCTGGAAGCCGTCCAGCCCAGGTCGGCCCTCTCGTCCTGGGGAACCTTCACTGCCTTTCTGACCCGGTATCCCAGGCAACCCAGGTTTACCCTTCAGACACACACTCAGGTTATACCAGTGAAACACGAAAGATCTTATAAAACCATGAACTTACACAGTAGAACTACAAAAAAACCCATCTCATAATAAACTTACAGGATGTCCAGGGAAACCAGGAGAGCCCTAAAACACATAAAGGTTGTTTTTTTTAATCAAAATGTACAAAATACAAATATACATAATCCAAAGTAGAAAGGGATAGTCTCTATTAACTTAACTAACAGCTTACATAACAGCTAGGACTGATAACAAATAGGATATATATGGACTCATCCAATTATTCTTATAATAGAATAAATAATCAATTTTGTTTACATATGATAATTCCCATGTGACGGGGTTCTTGTTTCAAAAAGGGGAAAATGATGGCGTAGTCAAAGAACTGGTTTTTGGTGTGTTTAATGTGCTCGTCTGGTGCAAAATAGAGCTCAGTCACAAAACAAAATAGCACAGTCCAGTGCTGATATTTCACAAGTCCTCCAACACACAGTTTAGTTTAGTCCTTCAGTTGACCACAACAGTGTTCACACAAACACAGCTGGTGATTATTCCTCATAATCCCCGGCAATACATTCCAGCAATAATCTCCGGAGAAGCGTGGTGTCCTCCTTTGTAACCTCTTCCAACAAAACTGCCCCATTGTGCCGTTTTTATTTCCCGTCGTCTGTGACATCATCGTGACGTCACCGTACCGCGTCACACTCCTCACTCTATTAAAACCCGGAAGCACGCGTTGCTCGGTTTGACAGATGGTAGTTGTGAATGTGGTGCGGTTACACGGAAAAGTTTGTGACCGTACAAAGCTACGGAATTGAAGTGGTTTAGCAGCTGCCACGTGTGCACCCGTGACTACTGTGGTGGGGGGTAACGGGGGGAAATGAAACGGAACGAACCGGGTGAGGAGCGCAATATTGAATGAACGCATGAATGTACGTGTGCGTGCTTGCGTGTGTGTGCGTGCGTATGTGCGGTCATGGCGCTGACAATGTCCCCGAATGTTCGGACATGACTCACATGACTCCCTCACCGTATTCAGTTCATTGGTGTCTGGACTGTTACTAAAATTACTATTTCTAATAACGAAATCATTTTAATTGAGATGTAATGTAGATGCTGTTCCATATGAATGTTATGATATTTAAATAAAACGGCAGCCATAAAAATAAAAAAAAACTCGAATCAACATATTCTTCATTGATATTTGATTGTGTTACTGTCGATCAGTTCTGAGAAAAAATAAAATCTTAAACTGTTTTTTACATTAAAGGTGCAGTGTGTCAGATTTCAGTCCATTTCTGTCACCTCTATCTGTAGAAATGGAATTACAATTATAAAGAGACATTTTTATGAATGTATCATCACCCCAATGTATGACTTTTACATTACCCTCCAATGAGCCATTTAATGTATATTTACATGAGGAGCGGGTCCACCCTATGGGGGCCACCATGTTTTTACAATAGCCCAGAGTGGCTGTACTAAACATATTTTGAGCTTTAATGACAACTGAGGGTTACCACAGGTTCTCCTTCATTCTCAGAGGGGTGAGGGTGAGGTGAGGTCCTCTAATATGTAGGGGTGACATGATGGATACAACATGCAACTTCACCAGCAGATGTAACCAAATCTTGCACACTGCACCTTTAGGAACCTGACATCTGATGTCATTAACCATTAAACCAGTTCTGACCTGTCTTCCTTCAGGTCCTCTGACACCAGGAAGTCCATTGGTGAATCCTCCTCCAGATGCTTCCATGTCATCCTGCAGACACCAACACAGATGTTGAGACGAACATTATATGTTGGTCAAATTAAATAATCTGTTATTTAATTAATACATTAAAGGTACAGTGTGTAAGATTTAATGACATCTAGTGGCGAAGTTGCTTGTTGCACCTCACCATTCCCTTGTTATTTAGTGTTATACTGTGAAGAAATGGTGGCTGCCCTGTAAAGAGGCTGTTCCAGATGTAAAGGCTCATTCATTACACACTGCACCTTTAATATTTCTTTAAGAAAGTAGAAACTATCTTTATATCACTTATCTAAGGCTGCGTATGGTAAGAAAACCCATGTATAATGATACATTGGTCACAATATACAGAATCATGATATTTTGTGATTTAATATATATTGTAATATACAGCAATATTAATAGATACATTTTTAGTTTAAATATACAAAAAACAACAAAAAACAAGTGCTGAATCACTACAGGGAAAAGCCTGAACAGGACAGAGGATCTACTGGTTCAGGCTCATCTTCATCCCCTAACACCTGGTGCTGTACTTACAAATCCAACACGGTAACTGGGCCCAGGGGGTCCCGGGGGTCCAGGTTGGCCCACTGGTCCAATGGGTCCTGGTAGACCAGCGAGTCCAGGTTGTCCATAAGGTCCAGGCAACCCAGGTTCTCCTCGAGCTCCCTGTGGACCAACGATACGACCAGAGTATGAAATGAATGAATGAATGCAAACACAGTCACCTGTGTCATGCAATATTAAGGTACCTGTACGAAAGTCGCTTTGAGGCGCCGTGGACTTTCGTACAAACATAATTCACTATTAAGGTGCATTAATTAATACACAGCTAATGCATTATCAAATGCATATATGAATACAGCTGTAACATCAGCCTCTTGTCACTGGGCAGTAGAGATGTCACTCTTGTTAAACCAAACCACAACGACCATTCGGATGAAACCTGGAGTGAAGCTGACGAATATATTATTATTATACATATTGTTAGATGGCACAAATTCCTTCAGATGTTTAAACATGTATCTGCAGATGGGAAGGCTTAGGAGAGAAGGGGGAGGAGGAGGAGGAGGAGGAGGAGGAGGAGGAGGAGGAGGAGGAGGAGGGGGGGGAGGAGGAGGAGGAGGGGGGATAGTGAGGCAGCCCACTGGTGAGGAAAGAGAAAAAGGAGCTTTGCTCGAAAAATGAAAGAAACGGGTGGAGCTGTCCTCATTTAACATTTCTGTATTATAAAAGCAAACTGCTGGTTCACGGTATATAACTTCTCAGATAATCGAAGGAAATAAATAAAACAAATGAAATAATCTCTCCTCTGACTGAAGCTGAGGTCTCCAAGCTTCTGCTGAACTGTCGACCCCGCCACCTGTCCACTGGACCCTGGACCCTAAAACCTCCTGCTGACCATTGGTCCCACGATTAACCCGGCGGCAACGTGTCACTGTCTAGCGGTGTGTTCTCCACTGCTTCCGAGCAAACCCGCGTCACAGCGCTGCTCCAACGATCCACCTGCAACCCGGCTCAGATCGAGAACCACAGACCGGTCTCACTTCTTTCCTTTTCTGTCAGACATTCTCGAGCGCACAGTCTTTAATCAAGCGTCTAAACATCTTTCGAAGAACAACCGGCTCGACCCAAATCAATCTGGCTTCGAGCGGGACCAGTCCATTGAGTCTGCACTGCTGTCGGTAACATAATCACTGCGATTGGCTGAGGCCAACTGGCTTGTCCTTTGTACTGTGACTACTGAACCTGCCTACTGCCTTGGACACAGTGAACCACAGAATCCTCCTCGCTACACTCTCTCAACTTAGCACCTCTGGATCTGCCCTTGACTGGTTCGTGCCCTTCCTCTCAGGGAGATCCATCAGAGTTTCTTGGAGGGGAGAAGTGTCGAAGCCACACAATCTAACAACTGGGGCGCCTCGAGGGTTTTGTAGTCATTCACTCCCCTGGCTTCTCTTACCACTGCTATGTAGATGATACTCAGCTCTTCCTGTCATTTCCACCAGTTGACCCATCCATCTGGAAGGCACCTCATCTTGCCTTGCTGACATTTTGGAATGGATGAAGCTCCACCTGTCTAAGACTGAGCTCCTTGTCACTCCAGCCAGTCCCTCCCTCCAACCACCGATCAATACACACCTTGGAGCAACTCAACGTATGTCCACAAAGTCTGCCCAAAACCTGGGTGTCATGAGTGATGACCAGCGAACCCTCAGGGTTCACGGTACCTCAGTTCCGCGGTCATGCCGTTTTGCCCCGTACGACATCGGGAAGATCAGACCCTTCCTTTCAGATTACGACACACAGCTGCTGGTACGAGCCCTGGTGATGTCTCACATTGAGAACTGCAGGTCTCTTCCTGGCAGGCCTCCCCCCACGCACATTCGAACCTCTGCAGATGATCCAGAACGCAGCAGCAGGTCTGGTTTTCAACCAGCCCAAAACTGCACACGTCACTCCCCTTTTCAAATCCCTCCACTGGCTCCCAGTTGCAGCTCGCATCAAATTCAAATCATTGATGCTTGTCTACAGAACAATAACAAACTCCCTCATCCAGGCCCACACTCCCTCTGGCTCACAACCATCTGCTAATGAAAGACGCCTGGTACTACCAGCACAATGAGGCCCTAAGTCACTGGCTAGACTCCTATCTGCAGTTCCCCAGTGGTGGAGCAAACTACCGAACTCTATCCGTTCTCCAGAATCCCTTTCTAGACTTGACTCCTGACTCTTAAACTTAATGATTATAATGCTGATGACAATAGCATGTTAATGGTGGGATTTTTATATAGATGTATTTATATGATGACACTGTGATGTTAGCACTTCCATATCCATATATCTAAAAAAAAAAAAACTCTCTTTACCATGACATAGCTTGTCAGCACCTGTGTCCAATGGGACTTAAAGCAGTCTGCATCACCTGTCCTATCCCGTTCCTCTTGTCTAGATCTTTGCTTGTGTTGTATGTCGCTTTGGACAAAAGCATCTGCCAAGTGAATTGTAGAATTGCAGAACATAAATCAAAGTAACAAATCCTCACCTTCTCTCCTCGTACTCCTGAAAGACCAATATCCCCAGAATCACCCTGAAGAAGAATACCACATGTTATCAAACTAAAAATTAAACTCAAATCGATTGTAATCTTTATTTATTACATCAATATTGAATATTAGTGAAAAATGAATGGAATCATAATCTGCAATCAATGACCATAGTCTTGTCATGTATATAATAATCATAATAATAATAATGATAATGATAATGATAATAATGATAACAATATTCATTATATGAAGGTAAAAAGTGTAACATGATGTTTTGTGTATAATGTTGTGTAGTACTGTGTTATTATAGCATTTCTGAAATTATTAAATCAAATAAGTTACAGAGAGACAGTTGAGCTGCAACACTTCTGCAGAAAATCACATTTCTATTTTCACCACCAAACATTGCTGTATTATACTGCAAATTCTAATTATGTTAATTTACATGTGACCTCACTTAGTGAGACAACATCACTCGTTAAACAGTTAGTCGTTAACTGTCTTGTTTCTACACTCTGATCAGTGGTTTTAACTCTAATTATTGTTGGAAGGAAATTACCTTTTCTCCCTTTGGACCAGGAGCTCCTGCATGCCCATCAATACCTGGTATCCCAGGTAACCCCTAGAGGCCAGATGATTAGGTTGAGTTAAAACAGTTAAAGTTACTTATTGGGTTAGACGTTGGTTCACTGGGCAGAAAATTAACACTTACAGGTGAACCTGGGGCTCCATCCTTTCCTGGTGGTCCAAAAGCCCCTGAGCTCGATGCTGAGCCACGTGTGGCTGGACCGGGAGGCCCGGGGGGTCCGGGGAGACCTGGTGGTCCAGGTAGTCCCTACAAATAAAAAAGGATGGATGAAAACCCATTCATCCCTTTATCTTCTTCATGCTGTAATTGAACTTTAAAACTCACACGTATGGATTCCAGGTCAGGGAAACCAGAGCCTTCCATGTCCACAAAGGTCTGAAACACACAAGTCCAAATCAGTTGGGTTCAGGATTCATGAAGACAGCAGAGATCTGAAAGGGATACTCACAGATCTGCTGCTTGGTCCTGGTGGTCCTGGAGGTCCTGGTGGGCCCCTGGGGCCAGGATGAGCCTCTCCACGATCTCCCTGCACCAACGAGAGCCATTAGAGCTGATTTATCATGTCATTACACTGAACTGTCATTTAATGATAAATTCTGCTGAGTATCTGACCTTTTCTCCTTTGGGTCCACTGTCACCTGGTGTTCCTGGGAAACCTGGAGGTCCATCAGGTCCCTGCGGAGGAAACCATGACGTTAATTATTCACAGAAACACAGTATGATTGATAATGATACTAAAATTATACTTGTGCAAAGACAAACTTACAGTTTTTCCATCCTCACCAGGATCACCCTGTGAAATGAAAGTCCAATTCATTGTAGGGAAAGTGACATTCCATACATCTTTATATTCACTCTGCTGCTCCATCATCAGGAAAATGTTGCAGTACTACTCACTGCATCATCATGACAACCATAAACAACAACATCTATCAAGTTTTGTCAAGTTCAAGTATGTGTACATTCTACTAACCGGCTCTCCATCAGCTCCTGCTGGTCCCGGAGGGCCTGGGGGACCTTGAGGTCCAGCTGATCCCTGGGCTCCTGGTCCTGTTGACACAACTTTGCCGTCGCCTGACAATTGAGTTGCAGGGCCTGGTGGGCCAGGGGGGCCGGGGGGCCCAGGGGGGCCGCTGTCACCCTTCTTTCCTTGGTAACCAAAACCGGCACTGCCCTGAAGACAGAGACCCATCAGGGTCAGTGAGGTCATAGGTTATGGAATTACAATATACAATATATACTATATAATCCAGCTATGAATCTATGTCTTATGTTGGTGTCAGCAACATCTTTAAGTGACAGTTAACAACATGAATAATGACTTTCAAAAATCGAGTATCCATTTGAATATTCACCTTTGAGTAAACTGCGAGTCAACATCTGAATATGCAACTCTCAACAATCTCCCCTTTGAATTTACAGATCCTCTCCACTAGAGGCCGCCATGTTGCACCCCTGTGATTTAACAGTAGCCCAGAGAAGACAAACTAATACTGATATCTAAGGACTATCATAGGTTCCCCTACATGCTATGTTTTTATAAATGTCGATAGTAAGTTACAATACTTGTGATGCCTTAATAACTATAATAAATTATGATTCATCCTCAACATGTAATATGTCTCTTTTTAAACTATTTTGTCCCTTAAAATATCCTTTAGAACAGTGCTTTTCTCGGTGATCTGATTGTTCAGTAGTTGGATCACTGGCAGGTTCTTATCTCTTCTCTTAAATCCTGCTTCAGTGCTCATAGACCTGTTGATCTCGTGCTTCTGTTCTCAGCTTGTTCAAAACACGGCTCGTGTAGAAATGACAATCATGTGATGAGGTCATGTGGTGAAGACAAATTGGCAACACCACACACAAAAACAAATGTTCTTTAACTTACCTTTGCTCCCTTTTCTCCTGGTTCTCCCTGACAATCAAAAAGAGAAGGAAAGGTGTCAGTGATAGAATCTCTATCAGTCTACAAACAGGGGAGTCAAATATATGGACATATGGATCCGATCCATCCCATAGGATGATTTTGCAAAGTGTAAAATACAGTGTGCTGGATTTCTGTTGGTTATAGAGACATTTTCATTTATTAATAAGTTAAATGTGTGATGCACAGCATTTTCATTAAATTAACAACTACACTTGTACCTTTTCTGTACTTAAACAAAGGGAAACATTTAAAGTTGTTGTTGTTAATAGGTCATCTTGCTATTATTTACCAGCACCGCCCACTTGAGATCAAATCACACCCTGAACTAAAATGAGTTTAGACTTAGATCCTAGCTGTAAAACCTCAAATTATTACCAACAATATCCATATTATACTATTTACTATTTTCATCATCATCATCATCATCATCTTCATCATCATAACAGTTGAGTCCTACATCTCTAGTGAATATAAAGATTAGTGTTTGGACTTTTTGACGGTTGGTACGAAACATCAGTGGTCTCATCACAAATAAGAAATAAATTGTTATAGTTTAATGGATTAGATTGATTTGTAACCTAGACTATACTTATATAAATCATATTCCTATTAAAATTAAATATGAACAGAGTGAGGATGAGCCTTAATCTGCCACGTGTGTGTATGCTTGAACTCAGGGTGGGGCGACAGGGGCTCAGTAGTTAGAGCAGTTGCCTTTGGAAGTAATACTGAATAAGAGATAGAAGGTGACGTGACATGAACTCTGGGCTTGTAGCTCCCTCTAGTTACACTTTGAAGAACTGCATTAAGAATCACAGTCATCATCATAATAAAGGGTCCAAACCTTCTCTCCTCGGGCTCCGCCCCTCAAGCTGGACCCAGAACCTGCTTCTCCCTTTGGCCCGATCGGACCCCTGTCTCCTTTCTCTCCTCTGTCTCCATGGGCACCTTTCTCTCCTTTGGCCCCTGCTGGTCCTGCAAGGGACACAATGGAGTTATTAACACCCTCATGGAGAAGCTGTCTCAGGAATGATGAATCAGCATAGCTGCAACATATGGGCAATGTCAGTTTATAGAGGTTGTAATTGAGAACACCTTCCTACAACCACATGCCCCGCCCACTTTGTATCCATTTGACTTTAGCCTCATCCTGCTGAATGAGGCACTTTTCAGAGAGTGAAATTCA
>JAFBJT010093691.1:0-11932 GCA_016785325.1 Chascanopsetta lugubris
ATATGTTGCATGTTCTTTTGTGCGTCCGTGACGTTGAAGCTCACAGATGGCAGGCTGACAGCCCGTCTGGATGTCATTCAATACGTTCAGTGCCCGATGTTTCGAGCCTTTGCGTTCCCATGTCTGGCTCCGCTCAGCAGGTGCAGCATCTTTGCCAGGTTACACTCTGCTAAGGTTGCGGTGTTTTCAGCTGCAGCTCTCTGGCTCGGCTCCATCGTCTTCGAGGGCGTGAAAAATCTATTGATGTGTGTCTGCCTTCGTCCTGGCATTATCACAGCTCTAATTGAAAAGTAGAAATGTGAGTGAGGGAATCAGCAGATTTTACCACTCCATAGTTTTGGGGAAAAAATAGTCAAATTGGGTCAGATCTCTAAGATTTCTAACGTTCATTAATTTTGGCACGTATGAGTTCATTTACTTGTAAAAGCCAATATTTTTCTTTTTAATCAACTAATTCCATTGTTGGTTGCTATGTCTTTAAAGGATCCTGTGGGTTGTTGCCTTTAAACAAAGCGAGCATAGCCTCTTGATGTACAGCGTTAGACTTTGAATTCATTTTTTCACACACATTGATTGTGCACTCAAAAAGGCCCTGTCAGCTCAACTGGGTTAAGGGGTCTTCTTTTTTTTTTTCACCCTTGGTCTTTACCCTGAGAACCGTAAATTCTCTCAAATACATTTCTCTATGATTAAATGGTCTTCTGCGACTGTGAAGCCACTTAAATGGATTTCGAAGTGAAGCCAACCAATCTTGTTCTGCTGGCAACAGTGAGATCTTGGAGGGATTACCAACGCAATGAATGTAATATAGATGCAATGGACACAAGTTGCTGAATCTCAATGAGGTCATCTCTCTTTCAGACTCATGTTTTGTCTTGAAAGCCACTCACCAAAATCGACACGTTTCTTTGCATAATGTTGAGCTGCAAAGCTTCAACAATGAAACGTTAAAAAGTTGTGAGTAGCAAACAAACAGCCCAAAAGTGTGGTTAGTAAAACTCAGCTGTCAGACGGAACCTAGTTGAGGTGTCACCGGGCAGTTTTCCCCAAAAATTCAAATTGGAATATTTTTTGATATGACGCAATTTGCATGTTCAAACACTGTGCACACATGATTGCGTCTGTGACACTTTGCTGTGTACGGCACAAAATGTTTTCACAAGCGACGCCTTGGTGTTGTACTTGTCCGCTGAAGACAGCTCTTGCCAGCATCCTTCATTTTCTTCATGCCAAATCATAAAACATCACAGGTTCACGCCCCCCTAGCCAAAGAGGTCACGGAATAGGTCAAGGTAACTTTCACTGCCCTCCACTGGATAATGAGATGAACTTGTTAATACGGTCTGACGCACTTACAGAGTGTATATTTGGAAGTCTAGCAGGTCATCGTAGTTTTGATATGACCTTTACCCCCCTGTCGTTGGAATGAAGGTTCAAAGGCCAGATGAAGAGGAGCGGTACTAACTTGTTTTCATGCCAATGCTGAACTCGTGGCTGTTGTTCGGGACGCAGAGTGGGCGCACTGCCCAGTTTGAAGACGTGTGGTTCGACCCCTCAGCTCTTCTGTCGATCTTTGGCCATTGATGGGACTTGGGTGCTTCATCCAGTGTCACTTCGCTTGAGGAGAATCTTGTTTTGATTCTTGCTCCAACCAAAGAAAGACAGAATGGAGCTGTTAGTCATCGTTCAAGGAGAAAGTGTAAGTTGACTGCAGATTGGTCGTAGAATTCCAGCTCAGTGTATCTACACTTACTCTCCACTCTGGCCCTTTCCTAACTCAACATTCCATCCACAGCACTGTTTCCACGCAGCTGTCAGTGGTCCTGCACGGTACATACAATTCCACACAACCTGCTGACACAGCATTCTCCTGGAAGATTCTTTGCTCAGGCACACTACAGGAATAGTGGAGTACTGTAACATAAAGACAACAACAATATAGAGCTGAGAAATACCGAACAAAAATCATTCTGAAAACGACTGCACGATGCCATTTGGAATTTCAATGGTCATTTTTGTCACTTGTAAATTACACACTGACATTTTCATGAATTTATAATCAAGTAAATGTTGGATTTTTTTCCCATCACCCTAAAATGAACCCATGAATGTATGTTTACACGAGGAGCCGGTCCTCCCTATGGGCGCCGCCATGTTTTTACAGTTTTGACTGTGGTGGATTAGAGATGTGCAGGATACATATGGTCCATGTGCCGTCTGAACAGCTTTGTTATTGTCTCCAGCGGCACATGCTGACAAGTGAAGTCGCTCACAGCACCATCACCATATTTGTGGAGTCAGCCCCGTCCTCACGACCGCCCCCTGCCGTTCCTGCCTGTTGCCGTCCAGCCCCTCGGAGCAGCAGGACCGTCTTTGTGCGTCCGCCTCCGCGTACGTCTCTCTGCGCTCCTGCCTAATGCGCTGTGTCTCCATCAGAGACACCGACGTCAAACCGAGAACATTACATGTCACGGTGTGACGGTGGGGGAGGAGGGGGGGGGGGCGAGAGTGTCTTTTGAGGACTGCCGTAATCTCGGGAGGAAAGCGGCGCGGTGCCGTTTGAAGTGTAAGTAAACATGGCACTGTCAGCGGAGCTTGATGAGGGATACGACACACAACAATTCATGGCCTTGTAAGTGTCTTCGGTATTCATGGTCGACAAACTCTACAACCAACCTGGACATGTGCTGGCAGTTTGTCATCGGAATTGGATACATAGAGTTGTGCTCAGGCACCGGGGAAAGGGACTTTATTCAGTTATTTATCTTTTTCTTTTTTTTTTTTTTTCAGACCTCCAGACTTAGAAGTGACGATATGAGGCGTTTTTTCTTTTTTCCTGGCAGCGTAAATACCTCCCATAGACACCAGATTTATGGACGCATCGGAAACAGCTCAGGGTGGGACAAAGTTTACTAGCACAGACGTCCTTGAGCTTGCTTCATCAGGTTCCTCTTAATGTTCGCATCATTCTTATTCCCCCTGTAACTGAGACGTGCACCTGCCAAAAAGTAACTCTCCGCTCCCACTCCCTCTGCACCTTCATTGCTTCGGAGACGGAATCATTTCTCGGGTCATGCGTAAAAAACCCGCGCCACTAAAACTAATATCCAACAATGGGAATTTCCTTCAGTCCTCCTCGTCTTTCATGAAGCCAAGAAAGTGGGTCTCATCACAGCGTCCGCTCCACACCGCACTGCCGCTAATATCATTAAGACGCCATGAAGGACCGATTTGGAAGCGTGACTCACTTGCAGCTGTCTCCCATTTGACAGCTGGTAATGCAGTCTTTCACTCAGAGGCCAGGAGATGATTTCACTGTTTTCACAGAGCTTTCGTTGCCTTAGAGCGCGAATGGTGCAACTCCTCTGTGTTTCGCTGGCGAGAGGTGATTTGCATACATTTTTGTTTTGTAGCGAGTTTGTTGATGTGAGAAATTAAACCAGTATACTCGGCCCACTCAGGAGCAAATGAAAATACTTCATTTGTTTTAGAGGAGGCCGGTGTTTTGGCAACACATCTGTGCAGATTCTTGTCCTTGGTTTGCGTTTCGGAAACAAGGCGTTACAGACCTGGCCCTGAAATCATGTCACTGTCGATGTCACCACCGTCCTGGGTGTTTTAGACATTACAGCTGACTGAGATGAGGCAGACAAAGGCAAGATAAGTGAATCATAATCATAGAAAATTCATCTTCAGTTTTTTTGCTGGTTTCTGGTGAATGTGGACTACACATTCCACTCTGGATTATTCTTCAAACAATAGAGTCTCAATCAGAGTAGAACTAGAAATAGTTCAATCATCATGTCTTATCAGTAGCAGCACAAAAGATAAAAAAAACTGAATCAAATAAATATCAAACAAAGAATTGAATACTGCAAAACAAATCTTACACTGGTACATAAAATGAGGTACAAAAAAAAAAGCCATCAGCGTGATTACTGTTTGTTATTGTCCAGTGATCTTTCGGCCCGAGGAAAGATAGAGTGCACATGTGTAGTGTCACGTGACGACAGGGATCACTGCTGCTGTGATCCCATCACATGAAGGCAGACTGCATCTATGGTCATCGGTGACCTCGTTCCAACATGACATCATCACGATGGGAAACACACTGGAGGGACTTACAATAAAAATTCAGCCACCCAGCACAATATGAAAGGACAGTAGTGAGCTCGCTCTGTTTCTGTCCAGTCCTTTGATCCGTTCCAGGAATGCAAAAACAATCACCGATGTTGTTATCGGCCGTTGGCAGAAGCAGGAGTGGTTCGGATCAGACCTTTCTGTGACAGAGTTAGAATGAATCTGCACATCGGGCTCGGTCGAAGTGATGGCTGGCGATCGACACAGTTTATTGTTGACTCTCCATTTAAGGACTTCTGTCGCTCTGCGAGCGACTACTTTCCAAAATTGAGCGGTGCGACTCTCAAACAGCAAGTGTCGGCATTAATGCAAGAGGAGAAAGTAGACATGTTAGTGTCAGTGCGGGCCCTAATAGCTCCCTGGACTCCATTAAACGCTAAAGCATTTGTGCTTCCCTTTATCCTCTTTTTTTTCTGACCCTCTCCCACCTCTTTGTCTCCCACTGAGTGCTTCATTATCTTCCTGTCTATCTGCCTCTGTATGTGCGTGCGTGTGTGTGTGTGTGTGTGGCCGTGCACTAACATGTCTGCCCTCTGTTTGCTCTCCAGCTCACTCCTGCAAGCAGCCGCGGAGCCCCGCCAACGCTGACGTGGTGGGTCTAGACCTGCCCTCCTACGGTTACACCCTGGTGTACACCTGTCAGCCAGGTTACTTCCTGTCCGGGGGCTCAGAGCACCGCGTCTGCCGCTCTGACAGCAGCTGGACTGGCAAGGTGCCTGTCTGCAGAGGTATGTGGCTGCCAGAGGTCCGCGGGGGGAGATGATGGAGACAGTGTCGGGGGGGGGAGGGGGGGGGGGGGTGCACATACCCTTTAAAAGGGGGGGGGGGGGGGGGGGGGGGGGGTTGCACATACCCTTTAAAAAAATGTATCTGTTGGATGTTGCAGCACTAGATTCAGTCCCAGTTGACTTGGCGTTAAATCCACTGCGTCACTTTGCCGCGATTGAAAGGTTCAGTGTGTGATGCAGAGGTGAAGTTGCACGTTGTATCCATCCCCTCGCCCTTCTGAACGTGCAGGAGAACCTGTGGTAGACTTCAGTTGTCATTCAAACTCAAAAGACGTTTAGTACGTTCAACTTTTACCACTGTAAAAACATGGCGGCCCCCGTAGAGAGGACGCCCCCCCCCCCCTAAATATACAGTAATGGGCCCCCCCCCCCCCTACCTCCTCATGTAAATATACATTAATGGGATCATTTAAGGGTAATGAAAAATAAATGAAAACATTCAGGTGATTATAAATTCATGAATACGTCAGTATGTCATCTATTTGTAACATTCTTAGAAGTGACGAAAGCGGCCGAAAAAAGTCAACATTCTCTCCACACACAAAGTTGGAGTGCAGTGTTGACTCGTAAACATTTGTTAGAACTCAGCCACGAGAGATCTCTCATGCAGGAACTATGCATGTTAGTCTTGAGCAGCGTTTACTCCGCCAACATCCTCCAGCTGTTCAGCGTTGCCGTGTGTCGCTACATCTCGGTGACATACATATTTATGTTGCTCCACAGTCGGCTCCAAATCACACGAGAAAACCGTCAAAGTCGTTCTGGGGACACCGAGCCCAAAAATAAATGGTGAGTTCTGAATTTCTCAAGCTGTTCGAGTGACGGCCGCACAAATCTGCATGTGACTGTTCCAGAGGAGGAAAGGAAGTATGTGTCAAATATTAATTCTGCACATCAGTGCACGCACACGCTCCAGAGTTCAATCCAGTGAGGGTTCGCTGTATTGTCGTATAAGGCGGCTGCATCTGTGTTTATCTACATCAGTCGCAGTGGATAAAAATAATGAGCTCTAATGAAAAACATCAGCATAAACTCCACTGTGTATTGTCAGTGTCATGACCACATGGCATGTTGTGTTATCGGATCCGTCTCCGAGCAGTTAAGAGTGAATAACTGCGACAAAAAAACGTAATGGATGTCAATACCACAAGGGAATATTAACAGATGGCGATATGTATTTATTGCGCAGTGATTAGTCTATAATTAGAAGCCGCGTACAGGGAAAAGGTAATTTCCTGTAAGGTGTGCAGTTATAATGGATAAACATAAAGTGTAAACATTCAGGAGACCTTGAGTGTCGATGCGCACTAATGCAACAAGGGAAAAAGAAAACTGCATGTTCAGGATCTTTCAGTAGATGATAGAAAATAATTACAGACATAAGTGGTGTGTGAATTTTATTTATTCATTTATTCCGCATCTAATTATTTACATTCACCTTAGCTGCGCTTAAAGATTAGAGTTCATTTGCTATTGTTGAAAGTGTTTATTTCCTAAGTTGGTGAGTAATAGAAAATGTAAGTATTGTCATTATAAGCATCTTTTTATGTCGAATTTCGCTGCAGTGTATCAGTGCAGTGTAAACTCAAGGACGTGGAGGGTACGGCTGGAGCAGGTTCTTCACTTTATGTCTAGCGTGATACACAATGATACACCTTTCTCAATTATTTTACCTTTCAAAACTGAGGTCATTAAGATGTCAAACTATGTGGTTGGTAGTATTTCCCATTTGTACTGTTATCTGTTATTCACTGGCCTATCGAAGGAGATGCTGTAGTTTTGGGGGTTCTTTTTGCACTGGCCACTGCTCCAGCTCCTGTT
This sequence comes from Chascanopsetta lugubris, assembly GCA_016785325.1. Lineage (NCBI taxonomy): Eukaryota > Metazoa > Chordata > Actinopteri > Pleuronectiformes > Bothidae > Chascanopsetta > Chascanopsetta lugubris. The sequence continues at coordinate 6,750 of JAFBJT010093691.1, forward strand.
TTCAGTGAGCGCCTCCAGTCTATTGTGATGAGCCAACTGCTCCCAGGTTACGTAGGAGTAAGGGTCCCGCCCATTCAGACGCTTATTCTGATGGCACACACTAGCAGCCGCCCTGCACAGATAAATGAAATGTGCTTTCCTAGTAAATTATCAGCAGCGGATAATGAGTGTGCGGTAATAACAGAGATACAGAAAGCTTTTTCAGAGAGTACGGAAAAAAAAAAGTCCAGCAGAGTTGCGAGTTATCTCTGTCACATTGAATTCCATCGTCATTACTTGGGCGTGAATGAGATGAAATGAATTGAAAATATTCTTATCGGCCTTTCGATATTTCAATTATGCATTTTGCAACATTTGCATTGGAAATATAATGATGGCATCGCATCGGATACTACCGACGAGTAATTCGGTGAAATGCACTGACTTGTCTTCGCTCTTTCCTCAAGTTCCCGACGACGTCTTTGCCCCCGATTTTGTGTGGAAGGGTTCCTACGATTACAAAGGCCAGAAGCAGCCCATGACTCTGACGGTCAGCAGCTTCAACGTGACGACGGGAAGAGTCAACGTCACGTTGCGCGACAGTAACATGGAGTTTCTGCTGTCAGGTGAGTCATCTATAAATCATCCGCCCTCTACTTCCCCCTACTCTCGACTTCTGTGTGTCCCCTCCGCTCACTTTAAGGTGCCCGGTGTCAATCACGCACGAGTGGAAGTCAACTATTGGCTCTAAAAATGGACCTATCAGTCGGCACCGACGGACTAAACGGCCACTTGACACTCTCTCGTCTCCTCCCCTCATCCCTCACCTCTGCTCCGTTTCCTTTCTCGCACGGTTCCTCGCCACTCGTGTCGGCCTCATCAATTTCCTCACACCATTTGCTTTCTCTGGCCTCTTGTCCGCTTCCTTGTAGGAGTGTACAAGCGCCAGGAGGCGCGGTTAATGCTCCTGCTGTACCAGATGAGAGCACTGGCCCACAGCTCCCTGAGCAGGATCACAGCTGAGACCTGGGCAATGGATGGATTCGTGAGTATACATTGGAGCTGGAAGCAGCTGGCAAGCGATGTCTTTTAGAAATAACCCACAGCAGTAACTTTTTTTTATTTTTTATTTTTTTTATGTAGAAGTAGATGGGATTTTTAGCGACAAAAATGACTTTCGGACTGAACTATATTGAGTTGAGAATATCCAGGTCACATCAATCGGACGAATCACAATGAAATCAAATTTTCAGTTGTGTCTTTCTTTTGCCAGTGAGAGAATTATGAATCTAATCACAGTATTGAAAGAACCGACGACAGTGAGACTTTGAACTAAGCCAATGTTGCCTCATCAAAAGTGTGACAGTAAACTGTAACAGGCAGCTTAGTAATTTCCTGGCTTATTATCCACTTGTATTTACATATATTGATGTTGGCTCAAGTGGATGCATTCGCAGCTCTGTATGAACCATTGCAGCGTTTCCACCTTGACACGTTGCTGAATAAGCTTAGACAACGCACGCAACATCTAAGGAATGAGGAACAACTGAATGGAAGAAGTTCCACCTGAGAAAAAATAGAAATAAAAACAACAACTTCAAGGTCCACTTGATAAAAACCTGTGACTGGTGACCACATGCAGCCGAGCTACTAATCGCATCCTGCAGGTTTCAAAGCAGAGCGTTTTGATGAATATAGCAGGACAGCATGTGTGGACCGCCACACTCAATTACAGAGGCTATATCGTTTTTGATGTGGTGTGGAAGTGATGCATTTTTCTCTCTCTCTCTCTCTCTCTCTCTCTCACTCTTTCACTCACTCTCTCTCTCCCTCGCGCAGTTAAAACAAAAGGTATGTTTCTTTTTCCCACCAGGTTTCAGCCGAGCCTGAGGGAGGCAGCTACGTATTCCAAGGCTTCATACAGGGTAAAGACTACGGACAGTTCGGGCTCCAGAGACTTGGTATGTGTTTATACATCAGTCAACAAAAGAATACAATGAAGTAAACAAAATAAATATATTTTTGTAAAATAGCAAGAGTAAAAACAAAAAATAGGATTAAAGGTGCAGTGTGTAAGATTGTGGCCATTTTTGTCACTTCTGAAAAATATTATAAAACAATTACATACTGACATTTTCATGAATTCATGATGTTTTAAATGGTTTATTTTATTTCCATTACCCTTAAATGAGTCCATTAATGTATGTTTACACGAGGAGCGGGTCCTCTCTACGGGGGCTGCCATGTTTTTACAGAAGCCCTGAGGGGACGCAATAAACATCATTTGAGTTTCAGTGACAACTGCAGTCTACCATAGGTTCTCCAGGGTGAGGGTGAGGTGATGGAATACCGCATGCAACTTCAACTCTAGATGCCACCAAATCGTACACACTGCGCCTTTAATGAAAACAAATGTAAAAGGAACCTTCTTTAAACAGCTATGTGGCTATTTAGACAGCCCTCTTTTGGCTATGTCAAGAGTAGAAGTGGTGCCATGAGAGTCACATGTCTCACGGTCATCTGCACTGTGCCTGATATTTGCTCCATATTTGATGGGGTGGGCGTTTAATGTTTGCGCGTTGCCCCTCAAGCGTGCCTTCGATCATTAAGAACCTCAGTCACGCGGCGGAGGAGAAATCCTCTCCTCGTCGGCGCCCTTCCTCTCTTTGTGCTCCACTTCACATCACAGTAATCATGTCATTATTGTCTTCGACGAGATTATCACAGTTGCAGATCATTATCTCTTCAAACATCAAGTCTGTCATTATCAAGTCGGTCTTCATCGTCTGGCCGTTCCGTCTCTGAGGTGACATCATAGTGATCATCTTCCTCATCATAATCGCCATCGTCATCATAATCTTCCGGTGAGAACAGCGAATATATTTTACGGCAATCTATGTTTTTTTTCCCAGGGTTGACTGTGAGAGAGAACGTGACCCTCGTTGACCCTGACACCAACGGCTCCACCAACAGCAGCTCTGTTGCCGTCGCTATTCTCGTGCCTTTCTTTGCCCTCATATTCGCAGGCCTCGGCTTTTATCTCTACAAACAACGGTACGTAATCCCTCCCGCTGTCTGTGTCTGTGCAGTGAAACGGGAAGTAGCACAGTTTCGTGTGTTTTGAAGTGGTTTCCTACAGATTGTGAGAAAAGTTTGCGAGTGAGATCCCTGTGTGTGTGTGTGGAGTCGAATGGGATGAACAGGAGAATAAGGGAGATGGAGAAGTGTGGCCCACTTCTTCACTTCTTCACTTCATCTCTGGATACAGCAGATTACAAGTGAAAAGGCAAAGCACCATACTATTTTGAGATTAAGGTTAACAAGCTTTATTGTCCCGCGCACACATCAAACATACATACAAAGGAGAGATGCCGGGGCGAGGGGGCTGCCACATGCAGGCTCCCCGAGTCGTTGAGGGTTCGGCGCCTTGCTCAAAGGCTGCTCGGCAGTGCTGAGGAGGAGGAGCCGGCAGCCGCTGGCTTTACTGTTGTGATCATTTTCTCTTTCCAACGCCCATCAAATGGAAGCACGGCCGCACTGGGAGGCGACAGGACTCTGCCCGCACGTTACTGCCACAGGGGTCACTACAAACAACCCTTGTTGTATAGTTACCCAGCGCTCCTTCAGATATTCAGATGGAAAGTAGTGCTGCATAGATAACAAGGTTTTGTCTTCGTTCAAACAGATGAACACAACACACACGATGATCCTGTCATATGCAAATTTTACACTCATTATATTAGTTACCAGTGAGCTGGCAAAACGCCCCTCTGACTGCTCTTTTCAACAATAATTACCATTCAGCCTCATTTACCCACTGCTGCTGTCCCCAGCAACATAATGGAAACATGTTTATTGAATTGGAAGGAGCTGAGATAATTGGGACACTGTCTCTCCTCTGATATGCAACATCCTCTTTCTTTTTCTTTCTTTAAAATTTTTTATTTTTTTTTATTCCTCAGGAAAACAGATAAAGCGCAGTACACGGGATGCTCCGTCCACGAGAACAACAACGGACAGGCTACCTTCGAGAACCCCATGTACAACACAAACACAAAAGCCGCCGAGGGGAAAGTTGTGCGCTTCGACCCCAATCTCAACACCATCTGCACCATGGTTTGATGTCTACTGAGAAAGAAAAGATATATTTAAAAAAGAAAGAATGACATATTTATATTTTCCCTATTTTTGATGGCATACGCGTAGGACGCTACAGGAACTGCTCTGAAATATAAAGCACACCTTTCGGCAACACTTAGTTGCGACTGATCGTACACGGAGGATAAAAGATGAGGGAGGGAGAAGTGGAGAGGAGGTTCCAAACCTTTCCACATTTTCCACTTGTTCGGCGAAGAGGAGAGATCTCTACACTCTGTGAGTGTTGGCTTCATGAATAAATAGAAGCCTCCGGCATATAGATAAAGTAGAGTATTTTATGCTCTGTTGTATAAATATAGAGGGGTTACTTCACAATGCCAAATGAAAAATGTAATCTTCTCTTCTGTTTTTCAGAGCAAAACAGCTCAGATCTTGACCCTGTTTGTTATTTGTTTTTGTCTTTGTCTCACATTCATTCTAATGAGAGGTATTTCGACCGTGTGGAGGTAAAGGAGGCTCTCAACCACGTGTCGATCAGTGCAGTCCTTCGCATCTCTTTCAACAAAGGCGGATGTGAGAGGAGAGGCAAAGGAGAGGTAAAACGGAAACTGGCTCTTTAAACCGCGTCGGCGTTGTTCTCCATTCAAGGTTATGTGGTCAATTATATCTTGTAATTAGACGGAACCTCCTACTGATGAAATATATGGCCAGGGATTTAATTACTGAAGCGCAGTACAGATTTTCAAATGAGTCTGGGAATGCCAGGGCTTCTGTTGTAACGCAGGAAATCAGACCACTTTCACTTTCTTATCCAGCGATATATTAAACATTATTGTATATAATCAAGTCGTCTGCTGCGGTTCTGTTTCGAAAGAAGTGCTCTTTCACGATCAGAACATACAGAACATGCTGATGCAGCATTTTGATGAAGTGAGGCTGATCTCCATTCATCCATATATTCAACCCATCCTTAAAGGAGTCATTTTATGCTACTTTTCACTCATTTGCAATACCTCACAAAGGTTGTAACTTAGTGTTATGTAGTGTTGAATGACCTGCTGTCGTAAAAAAAAAAAAAAAAAAAAAAAACAGAAAAAATAAACTGT